>PVJA010022360.1:0-34357 GCA_004027025.1 Myocastor coypus
ATAGTGAAAGTTTTACTTCTTCTTTACCTATTCTTATTCCTTTTATTTCTCTTTCTTGTCTAATGGCTGTAGCTAGTGACTCCAGAACTATATTGAATAGAAGTGGCGATAGGGGGCATCCTTGTCTTGTACCAGATTTGAGAGTAAAAGACTTCAGTTTTTCCCCATTTAGAATTATGCTAGCTGTTGGATTGTTGTAAATGGCTTTTATCAGGTTGAGGTAGAGGACCTCTATTCCAATTTAAAAGCTGTTATTTTGGATGCGTGACCTACTTCCAGAATCTGGTTTTGGGTCCTGTTTCAGTCCATGTTTCCCTGCTCACCCTGGTAAACAAAGGTAGGCAGACCCCACAGCCCAGCTAGCTACAGGCCTCAAGGATAATAAGACAAAAATGTTAGTGCTGGCTTTTACAACCCATGTGAGTGAGGCTGAGCCTGGCCTCAGGCCACAGAGGGAATCTGTTCTTTAGCCCTGAGCCCTCAGGAGGAACTCTTTCCAGTCCATAGTCTCCCATGTCCCTCCTTCACCCATTTACTTTAGGAACCTGACATCCACAGCTCTGGCAAGGAGCCACAGGTCTGCTCTGGGTCCCAAGTTCAGACTGACTGAGCGCATTCCTAGAATAGTGTCCCAGTAAGTACTCTCTTTAGGGAAAGGTGGATATTTGTGTTAGGGTCACTTACCAGCAGCTGTTGTCCGTAAAAGGGCCCTGGTAGCTGTGTTGCAGGTCACAGCTGCTGTTGGCTCGTTCTGCTTGTGAGGACAACTTTTTCTTTCCACTTTGTCACATCAGTTGCAGGAAGCTGTTTGTTGCCATGAATAGCCGCTTACAGCCTAAGTAAGCCACTTGCAGGGACTTGGTCTGCCAAGAAAGTGGAGATGGTCCCTTCCTTTCGCTGTGACATATTCTGTTTTTCTTTTTTGTCAGTTCCCTCTTGGCTGCTAGGGAACTACTTCTGTATTTCTTCTCCAAATTTATTGCCCAGAGTCTCCATCATAAATCTTGGAGAGGCTGAGGTTTTACAACTCACCATTCCACCATTTTCTTTTCTTTCTTTTTTTTTTTTTTTACCTTTTTGAGACAGGGTCTCACTATGCAGTTGAGGCTGGCCTTAAGCTCACTTTTGTAGCTCAAGCTGTTCTCGAACTCGCACTAATCCTCCTGCCTCAGCCTCTCAAGTGCTGGGATTACATGTGTGAGCCACCATGCCTGGCTCCACCATTTTCTTACTTCCTTATTTTTGAAAGAGTGGTTTCCTTCCAAGATGCAGAGTCTTAAGATCTAGCTGGTCATGCTTCTCTCTGTTTATGGGTTTTTGAGGTGGCCTCTGTCCCCCAGAGGTTCATTTGTATACCCATCACAGACTGGATGCTGTCCAAGCCACAATGTGTGTCAGCTTCCATTGGTAGGTGGGCACTCTGTCAGCCCTCTAGTCTCTGTGGAATGGAAGCCACTGGATGAGAGTTCAGGTGGGCTGCAGTGTTCAGTGTTGACGTTCATGGGGACCGATTGTTCCCCTCTCTCTGGAGCATTGTCCTCACCTCTGTTGCCCTGTGCTAAAAGGAAGCAAAATGTAGAGCCAGCTTGGAATTGATTGATGGTCTCACCCTTTGCTTCTGGGGAGGCCTTACATACAAGGCAGGCCCACTTGCTTGCATAGGGCGCCATCCTGCCTGCGCCTGCTTGCCCATATGTGTGGGCACACGTGTCTCACACTAACCTAGTTGCTCTTATGGGGAGTCTACTTGTGTGTTTATGTTATAGGTTTTCTACAATATTTGTTGACCTTTTCATATTTAAGAAAAAAAGACTGCCAACTAATTGGAAGTGTTTTTGTTGTTGTTGTTTTTAATTTAGGCTTCATTAGCCAGTGAACAGTACTATAGAGCAGTGAGTGTTCCAGTGTTTTCACTGGGGAGACTTTCAATGTTAGCACTTGCAAGTCATCACTGCTGAGTTGTTCAATTTTCTCATAGAAAAAAATTTACAAAACTTACTGTGCTTATAAAGGGCTTTATATAATGTCCTTTATTTTCCCAAAATGAAGTTTATAGAAATTATATCCCTCCTACATACATGTTATGGTTTATATCTAGTTGTCCCCCCAAAGCCTCATGGAGTCATTGGGCGGGGACTTCTCGAGTTTGAGACTTGATCCATGATTCCTGGGATTATAGGTTTAGGTACTGATGGGATTATGGGTGGAAGTACTTCTGGGATTATGGGTGTAGTTTAGGGTGGGAGCTAAGGCGGAGAGCCTGAATGTAATATAAAGAGAGACAGAGAGACAGACTGGAGCTCTAGCTGTTGCTGTTGCTCTGCTGCCATGTTGGCTGGCTACCTCTGCCTCCATTTTGTTGCTGTTCCGCCGCCATGAACTGGATGCTCTCTGCCCTGCTCCACTCAGCCTTGGGCCAGCCGAATATGGACTGAAACCTCTACGAACTGTGAACTAAATAAACCTTTCCTTCCTTCATTTTGAGTGTTGGGTATTTGTCCCAGCAACGAGCAAAAAGTAACTAATACAATACACAGTCCCCCAAATCAGTGTAATATCTTACATAAAACTGTGTAGAAATAAAAGGACGTGGCATATATCTCAATGTTAAATATTCAAGTATATTTGATCTAAAATAATTCCATTTTTCCCTTTGTGATCAAATTACATAAAACACTGGATAGATTTTCATATTTTGGATTAAAGGATATCTAGTGTTTCTAACCCGTGACTTTAAATGTCATATATCATAATAATAAACCAAGCCGGGCGTGGTGGCTCACGCCTGTAATCCCAGCACTCAGGAGGCTGAGGCAGGAGGATCGGTGCGAGTTCGAGACCAGCTTGGGCTACAAAAATGAGCTCAAGGCTAGCCTGAACTGCATAGTGAGACCTTGTCTCAAAAAGACAAAATAAATAAATAAATAAATAAATAAATAAATAAAATAATATAATAATAATAATAAACCAAAAATATCCCCATGAGTTTCTAGAATACCTCAAGTAAAGTGCCATTTGCCCTGAGAACTGTTCTTTGAAGGTATGGAAAGGTGCCACATTTGGGTAAACTTATGACCAGTGCCTGTGGACCAGGCAGGCCAGCTATACCCAGAGTAAGTGCAATAGGTGAACACATCCTTTTATACATGTGATATCGTCCTCAGCTCATGGGTATCCTCCCTAAAGCTTCTCTCAAGGTGGAGTAATGAGGTGAAGCCTCATTACTGTAGGCTTCATTTGCCTGTGATTTTTCTTTAATGGTGCTGTTCTCTTAAAGTGAGGAGACCATTGGCAAGGCAATGGCAGGAGGTTTTCTACTGCATAGCTTTGTGTTAGACCTTTACTTCATTAGACCAAACACCTCATTGACTTTTCTTTCTATAGTCATGAGAAGCCAAAATTTTTAATTCTACCTAGTTGGTGTATTTATTTCTCCTCTTGCAATGAACGTCAGATTTCTTTTTTTTTTTTTTTGTCTTTTTGAGACAGGGTCTCGCTATGCAGTTGAGGCTGGTCCTGTGCTCACTTTTGTAGCCCAGGCTGGTCTCGAACTCGCACCAATCCTCCTGCCTCAGCCTCCCAAGTGCTGGGATTACAGGCGTGAGCCACCACGCCCGGCTAAAATTTTATTTATTTTTTTTTTTCTTGTTTCAGAACCTTTATTTGTTTATTCACTCATTTTTATGGCCAGCTCAGCCCGCCCCGAGGGCAGGGCTGGCGCAGCATGTGGTGCCCGGGATCGAACTGCGGTCCCTGAAGGCGCCCAAGCTTTCCCAAGCAGGCGCTTTAAACCACTGAGCCATCCCGCTGGGCCCCAGATTTCTTTCAAGATCTCATTATCCTATCCTAATTTTCCCTAGATTTACCCATTTAAAGTGCCTTTCCTTATGTAATAATATCGTGATGTCTTTTCTTGAATGGCTCACCATCACCCTCAATCAGTGTTTTCCACTTCTTAGAAAGTGTCATGAAAGAAGTTGATAATTCTAACAGGAGAATAAAGGCAAAGTTGCATTAGCTAGGATCCATTACATTGGTTGCCACTGAAACCAACCTTGTAATTTTATTAACTTACCACAGAAATGGAATGTCTTCGTACAAAATCTATTGTGATGTTCCTGATCAGGGGTATTTCTTCGTACAAAATCTATTGTGATGTTCCTGGTCAGCTCTCCTGTAGGCAGTAATGCAGGCTGTTTCCTTTCTGTGGTGTTCTCACTGTGGAGTCATTTGCCTTCATACATGCAAGTGAATGAGAATGGGATTTGGGGACCTTTTGAGGACCTAGAAGTAGTGTATGGTACATTTATCAACATTTCTTTGACCTGAACACAAAGTAGCTCTACATTCAGAAAGGAAGCAGGGTGTGGTGATACATTCGGCACTCAGGAGGCTCTGGCAGGGAGACTTGAGTGAGCCGAAGACCAACCTGAACTTCCTAGGAAGACCCCATCTGAAAAAGAGCAAAATAGAAAAGAGAATACATCTACTGCGAGCTCTGTTAGACTTAGTCACTTTCTTTTATTTTAACAGCATAAACAACCAAAATATCTGTTGATTACCTGTTGAGTCCTAGAAACTGTTGATGCCTGTGGTTAAGGAACTTCACTGTTGGTGAAGTTTAGTCACTTCAAGCAATTTAAAAACTATGCAGTAAATACCATAGAAGTTTCTGTGTTTTATAAGAGTATGAATGAAAATACAGCTAATTCAAGTGGAAACATTGAAAGCCAGTAACTAATATAAAGACAGTGCCCTTGAAAAAATGTATCTAAGTGGGATGGCCAGAGAAACAAGCTTCAAGACCCAGTCCATCATTTTATAACCTTAATAACTGGGACTAGAGAGATTCCTGGCAAGCACAGGGTCCTGAGCTCAATCCCTAGTACCGCAAAAATAAATAAACCCTTAATATCTAATATTCCTTCTTAGAGTTTTATTTCCCATGATTGTAGGCTAGGTATAATAGTACCTACCTTGCTAATCTCACATAGTTTCTGTGGTTATACAAACTAGAGAGGTAGTAGTAGATAGGAGTAGTAGATCTTAGATAGGTCCCAGATTTTTGTTGGAGAGGACCTAGTGCTTACAGTGCCTTTGTATCTTTCTGCTTTAGATAAGGAATCTGACTTCTGTGGTCGTATTTCCTTATCTATAATACTTATACTACTTATAGAGTAGATGCCTTGTGTAAATGCAGTAATATAAATAAAAGTTAAATTGTAAGTTTATATATATATATATATATATATATATATATATATATATATATATGATTTAACTACAATACTAATTGTTGAAGTTAGTGCTAAAATCTTTTTTAGTTGTCTTGTTGCTGAGCATGACACCCAGAGTTTTGGGAAGAAAGGCGTATGAGCTCAGTCTGTAGAGGTTTCAGTCTATAGTGGGCTGGCTCCAAGGCAGAGTGGCATGGCAGGGGGGCATTACAGAGGAAAAACAGCTCATGGCATGCAGAAGGCAGGAAAATAACGAAGCAGGAGCAAGTGATGACAGCAGCCCTCTGTCCCTTCCCATGAACCAAGCCCAGATTATCAATCAGTGGATTTTGTTTTTGATTTTTTAGTGTATTTGGTACAGGGTCTTACTGTGCAGCTTGAACTTGTAGTGATCCTCCTGTTTTCAGCCTCCCCCAGCACTGGGTTTACAGACAGGAACCACCATGCCTGGTCTTGGTGGCCAGTTGGCTTGCTGCACCTGGGGGTAAGGCCAGTGCGGCATGTGGTGCCAAGGATTGAACTGGGTCTCTGGGCTTGCCTAAGCAGGCACTTTAATCTGCTGAGCTACCTTGCCGGCCCTTTAATCTTAAATCAGTGGGTTTATTTAGTAATCACACACCCTTAATCCCAGCATCGCACAGTCTAGATCTAGCCACCTCTGAAAAGCCTTACCAGTGACTGCATGATACCACACACAAGCTGTAACATCTACCACATAGGTTGACTTTGTTACCTGAATTTATACTCAAATAATGTTGAACATGTACTTTATAGTATTTTTCATTGTGCATATTAATCTATTTGAATTATAACGGAGTTCTCTTATAACATTTAAAGTATTAAGATTTCATAATTGTAAATTCAATTTTAAGTGTTTTTGGTATTAATATTTACTTTTATGAAACTAACCAGAGAACATGAGAGTTAACATTATTATTTCAAGGGAATTTATATCAATTTAATTTTCATAAAAACCCCTGAACATACCTTTTGTGTTACATAGTTTCTCTTTTAACTACTTCCTTTACTCTCTTGCCAGAACCTTATGCTTTTGACCCTTATTTTTAAATCTTTTTGGCAAGGAGCAAATTAACACACATATGGTTTTTATTCAGTGTAACAGTCATTTTGGTTTTGCTTCTGTTATTTAGTTTTAAATATTCAGCCTGGATGTTAATTTGATTTTAGGAAGGCTGGTTCCCAGTAGCTGAGAATATGGGATTTCAGTGCCTGAAGACTGAAAGCAAAGACCCACGGCTCGATGGGATAGACTCACTGTCTGGAACGGAAATCCCCCTGCACTGTATCTGTAAGTGGGCCACCCATGCCATTCACTTGGTGGTCTTTCATGGGAGAAGTGGAAACTACCTCTGGCATGGCCGTCTGCGACTCAAAGGGCACATCGACCGGAAATTTGTTCCTTTTCGAAAGTTGCAGTTTGGTCGTTACCCTGGTGCTTTTGACAGGTGAGTTTAGAGCCAAAGGGGCAAATATGAAATGAACATTGTTTAGTCATGAATTCTTACACCATTTTTTTATATTTTTTAAAGAAATCTAATACATAATTTACATGAATGTTCGTAGTAATATTTTTTATAGTCTTCCTAGCTAAAGGCAACACAAATACTCTTCAATAATAAAAGGATAAGTAGGTATGATGGTAGTTTAGGATACAACACAAAATGGCAGGGAAGCAGAAAAGACTGGAGACTTGATTTTTTAGTTTGTCATTTTGCAACATTATGGATTAAGTGCTTATGGTTTTTAAACTATGTGCAAAAACATCATTAGATAGTATAATAATAAAAATATTTCTTCTGAAAGAGTTACATGAAGTGTCTTGCAAAAAATTTATCAACAGCAATTTTTTTAAAAAAATTCTTGAAGTCAAATGAAAAACATGAAATTTCTAATGTAGACGAGAATGTAATATGAAGGTAACAGTAAGCATCTGTCTTTTGCCTCATAGTTTACCATGTTTGTGGAAAAGTTTACATTGAAAGCCTTTCTTGAAAGCTTCCAGAGAGACCATGCTTATCTGTTACACTTCATGACTATAGAGTGTTTATTCGCATATTTGAAAAACAACTGGACAAGGCATTTAAACTGAAGCTGTGTACTCTCTGAGTGTTTGTAAAGTCAAATTTTTCTAAACCAAGCTACGTTTTTAGGAATAAAATCAACAAAGAAGGAATGGGCTAGAGGAAAATAGTTGTTAATATTGGTCCCTTGTTGTTGTCATCAAAATCTTAGCTCTATTCTCCAACAATTTTATGAACATTGTTTTTCTTATTCTGTATTTTAAATGTCTTTGTAGGACACTTTCTTTTAGTTTTTAGAGGCTTGTTTACTTCAACATTTAATTAAAAGTTGTTGGTCAACAAACATCTGGTTAATGTGTGTGACCATGAATAAAAACTATCTCTATTTTGTGTACTTTATTTGATTTTATTTTTTTTAATTTTATTTTTTTATTTATTGTTTCAGAACCTTTGTTTGTTTATTCACTCATTTTCGTGGCCGGCTCAGCCCACCCCAGGGGCAGGGCTGGCGCAGCATGTGGTGCCGGGGATCGAACCGCGGTCCCTGAAGCCGCCCAAGCTTCCCCAAGCAGGCGCTTCAGACCACTGAGCCATCTCGCCGGGCCCCTATTTTGTGTACTTTAGAAGAAGAATGGAGAAGTCTTAAAGAGCATTTGCAGAATATGGAGTCCAAAGGGAATAGGACTGATTTCCAGATAGCATTTTGCCTGTAATGAGACGCTTAGACTACTGTAATTTACTCATGTGCTCTGTGCTAAAAACATGTACTGCTCCAAAAGTAAATTGGTAATTTAAAATCATGTCACATCTAAAAATACCAGAATACATATGAATACATCTAAAAGTGTTTTAAAATACATTAGCCAAAATTTTTAAAACGCAATTTCTGTTTGGTACCAGATTTTTATACTTTCTTAACAGTTCCTAAGTGCTACCCAAGATAACTGAAGAAAAAAAGTTTAGCAGTTTTCCTAGCATTTCGTATTTTGAAGAGGCTACTAGTGTTCTGGATTAAATCCTCACGATAAGCCTTAACTTTGTTTTCAGGCCAGAGTTACACCAAGTTACTATTGATGGACTGGAAGTTCTCATTCCAAAAGATCCAGTGCACTTTCTAGAGGAAATACCACACTCAAGATTTATCGAGTGCAGGTATAAAGAAGCTCGAACATTCTTTCAGGTTAGAGACAATGTATTTTCTAAATTAAGGAAATGTTGTGTCTGTTTTTAAAACTTTGGGTAGAAAGACTGAAGCGACTTGTAGAAAACAGGTGAGACATTTTTCATTTCATCCATTTTCTAATTTATTTTCTTCTTTTGACTTTAAAAATAGATTAAAAATTTATGTTGAGAAAATATTTTTTCTTAAGTAGATATGTCAATACTTACTGTTTTATTAAATATACTTTGACAGGGTTAACACTGGCCTGTGCCTTTGGTTATGATAACTCATAAACTTTATAGAAGATGTTGTGTTTTCTTTTGAAAACAATCCAAAAAGAATCAGGCCTCTGTAAAAGATAGACCTTGTAGATTTAGAACAGACTTGATAAAAAAAAAAAAAAAAAAATAGTTTTTTTTCTCAGAAGTTTGGCAGAGGAGTTTTTTTCTTTATGAAGTTTTACGAAGACAAATGCTACACAAAGGCCAACGCTTTTGCGTTTTGCTTTTTCTCCTGCTCTGGTATTCAGCTCAATAAACATTTATTGAAAGCTTGTTTCCAAGCTTCTGGGGACATAAAGATGATTTTGAAGGGCATGAACGTTCAACTCTTAAGAGATAACATGAAACCACAGGTACAGTGAAAACAAATAAATTGACAGTGGGGTTTTAGTATCCTAATCTTTTGGTATCCTAATCTTTCTACCTGCCTTTTATTTTGTGAGGTTTCCTACCCAGAAAGCTCTCTATACAAGGACAATAATGAAGTAAAAATATGAAGTATACTTTTATAGTATCACCAAATGGCCAAGACCTGCAGTGCTAGATTTCTCCAGTAGAGTTACTCTGGCATCTAAGACCTGGGCCTGGCAGCGCAAGTAGGCTTCCCTAGCTTTGTTCTTTTAAATTTGTAGTTGTTAGGCTATAAAATTTAGCGAGGCTACTGGAAGAAAACCTAGAAAGCTGAGAGGATTGGCTTACTCAGGTGGGCAAATTCTGCCCCTTATATTCCTATGACTTAGTAATAGAAAGTGGAAGAAGATGAGAGGTTCGTTGCTTAAACTCACCTACGCACTTGGTGCTATAGGGAATTTGCCCTGCTGGCCATCTCAGACAGTGGTTATCACCAGGTTATACACCTCTGTGACCCAAATATCTATCACAGGACCTGACACAAAGAAAAGATCCCATAAATCTGAGAAACTGGAGAGTAAGGGGCTCGTCTAATCAGATGACTTTTAAGTACCCATACCTGCCCTACTGCAGCCTCACAGGGTGGAAGCTTCCTTCCTAGTAGGAATTTGTCCATACTCATTTGCCCTTCTTATTTTGTGACAAAATGGTATACAGTGTAAAATGTTTCAAAATTCTGAGAAGTCATTTGGATAGTATCATACTCTGGGTCTTGAAATACTGAAGGTGATGTTTAAAATAGCATCAGACAGCAAGTCTGTAATTATATTCATGACATGAGCAGGTAACGCTACCTGTTCTTCATAGATTCTCGCTCCCTTCCCTAGCAGCAAGGCAGACTTACGGCTCCTAATTTGTTTTTCTGTCCTGCTGCTGCATTGGTGTTACAGATACAGAGTATCTAATGGGATTGATAATGTTTTTAAATCCTATCCTATTAAGTACCTCATTCATCTTTATTTCTTGTGTTAGCTTGATTAAAAACAACAAAGATTTCTTTTCAGTTAAATGTACACACAGTTGAACACTTGATGGCGCTAGTGTTAAATGTAATGAATGAATGCTCAATGTAAATCAATGAACTAATCTAATAACTATATAAAGAATCCTCCTAAGTTCTTTTCTTGAATTAGAAAAAAAATTAAAGAATTAGCTAAAACTTAGAAGTACAATACAAATAGCCTTCCGGAAGTAAACTATAGATCAGCTGCCCTATAAGCAAGTAATTAAAAATAATAACATTCCACCCGATGTCCTAATACAAGAATCAGGAAATTAACGCATAGATTTTTTGTCACTTGATCCTCACTCAGATTTTTCTAAATATTCTATTAATGATCTTTGTAATAAAAAGAGTCAGTTTAGAGTTACATGTATACCAGTTTTTATGGGAGCTTTTATTGTTTTGCTGTGCTGTGTTTGTTCTCCTTTGGTCTGGGACAGGCTCTTAGTGCTTTATTCTCTTTTATAACTACAGTAGTTTTAAAGATTCTAGGCCAGATGTTTTGTAAAGTGGCCCTCATATGGTGTTCATTTGGTTTTCCCTGTTGTCAGATTTAGATTACATACTCCTAGAAGGAACAGTGCTGTGCTCTGCCCATTGTGTCCTGTCAGGCGTTGCTTGGTGTTCATTTCTCCTGTTACTGATAATGTTCACATCATTCCCAAGATTAATGCTGTCTGCTGGCTTCACCTCCTGGAAGTGTGCTGTTTACTTAAAATCGTTTTCTCAACCACCAAGAAGTTCAAAATTAGGATGACATACACTTCCCTGAACGAATTCTAGCCTGTTGAATTTCAGTGAAAAGCCAATAGGGAATATGGAAATGTCTGGGTACTTGGCCAAAGGAATATCTGTACAGCTACATTCTTGTTCTGATACATTGGGGGGAAAATGAGCCTTGGTTTCCTCATCTATGCAAAAATGGGTAGCTTCTGTCACTTTATCATCCTATAATTAGAGAGGAGGTTGTGCTTTGGGTCTGCTATTCTTGGTCTTGTGTGCCCATTGGCAAAACAGGAAAGATTAAAATGGGAATAACATTTAAATTTAGATAGTAAATTTTGTGTTTTTGTCAAGGCAAACTGATCCTAACATTTACAAGGTATGATTAAATACATGTTGACTATTTAAACTGAGACCTCCAAACTCCTTGCTTCAGGCTTTCTGTATTACAACAAGTATAAGAACATGTATCTCTCATTCTAGGCTTCTGTCCTACAAAAAATTATAGCTATGAGAAAAGGGATGTCTTTATATTGAGGGGATCCTTTTATACCATTTATGCCATAGACTGCAGCTTATCTTTAGGAAACTCACTTCCCTCAAGGCCTATATAGCCCGTCTAGTTCTTATTATGCCTAGGATGTATCTCCAGGAATAGTTCACATATTCCTACAATATTGTAAAAGAATCACAGGATGTTTTAGGACATTGTGATCATGGGAGTATCTTATTCAGTGATCCATTCATTTCCCACTCTTCAATCTGAATTGGTCACATGTTACTTCTATGTGTCAGGCAGCATTGTAAACCTGTAGATATAGTGACAGAGAAACACAGAATCCAGTCTTATGGACCATCTATATGGTCCAGTAGAGTGAACAGAAGTAAAACCAACAATTACAATTTACTGATGTATTGCATAACTGTTATAAGCTCATTGACAAACTGATTATTTTGTTTATCTTTGTATGTATAGTGCTACACATAATACTTTGCTCCATAAATGTTCAAATAAAAGGGAGCACTAGGCGAATAAAGACATGTCTTCCTGGGAAAATTAGCAAATGTTTCTCAGTGGCTGGAGCTGAAATCTAAAAATTTTTCTTGGTCAAGAGCATGTGAGACAGCGCTGGGGAAATAGCTCAGTGGAATAAGGGCTTACCTGGCAAGTTCAGGGTCCTGAGTTCAGTCCCTGATACTGCAAAAAAAAAAAAAAAGCATGTAAGACAGAAAAACACAAAGGCACAGAAGTTAGAAGAGTTGTGGTAAATGGCGGGAGGGAGAACTTGCTATCATAAACATATGTAGGGAACACATAAGTGTGGGCAGGCCACTTGTTGGGGACCAGTTGTCTTTAAAGAAATAAATTTCAGAAATATAGCAAAACATCACCGAAAAATGTAATGTGCTTTCTTCAGTCCCAGAACAGTAAAACTGAAGAAAACCAGAAAAAATAAATGACTACAGATGATAGTAATATTTGTTATAAAACTTTATACTTTGCAAGGCATTTTTCTCCTTAAATCTTCATTAAGGGGCCTGGCAGGATGGCTCAGTGGTCTAAAGCCCCTGCTTGGGAAAGCTTGGGCGGCTTCAGGGACCCCGGTTTGATCCCCGGCACCACATGCTGCGCCAGCCCTGCCCTTGGGGCGGGATGAGCCAGCCATAAAAAAATGAGTGAATAAACAAACAAAGGCTCTGAAACAAGAAAATAATAATAATAATAATAAAATAAAATAAATAAAAAGAAAAATCTTCATTAAGATTAGCTACAAACTAATCTTACTTTGTTTCAGTCATGCTTGTAGCTTAAATAGTAATTATTATCCTAAAGTTACAGATAAAAGAATTAGATATATGACAAGTTTATTTAATGTTTCATTTGAAAAATATTCTGGCACTATTCTAGGTACTGGAGATACATGATAAATAAAATGAAGCTTACAGTCTTCAGAGATGATATGCCCCAGGTCACAGCTGGAAAGGAATGGTCCTAGATTTGAATACAGATAATTAAATTTAAAATCCACTGTGCTCTTTCTTCTGCTTTCCACAGTCTGTGAGGACTGGTACCATCAATAAAGGATGAGAAACCACTGTTAAATTTAAACAATAAAAAATTGAAACTTGAAAAAAAAAAAAAAAAGGATGAGAATATCATTTAATTTATTTTGTTTCAGTCATGCTTTTAGCCAGATTTCAGCAATTTGAAAATAATACTAGCCGATGGTCTGTTGCTTCTGTAGCAGTACCTGGATGACAACACTGTGGAAGCTGTGGCCTTCCAGAAGAGTGCTAAGGAATTACTGCAACTAGCAGCCAGAACATTGAACAAACTGGGAGTGCAGTTCTGGCTGAGCAGTGGAACTTGCCTGGGTAAGATTCTTACTGCTTTGCCCTATCTTCTGGCCATTTCATCCTTCTCGGCATTAGTGATGACTGCTTGCCATGACAGGAGTAAGTGACTTTGAAATGCAGTACTCAGGCGGAATGAACATCGGTACCTTGAGCAAGGAGCTATTGATTCTTTAAAGAAATAAATTTCAGAAATATAAAATAGAATCATAGGAAGGTCATATCTGTGTTTGTAAACAAGTAGTTAAAATTTATAGCAGAACACGTAGGCTACACTTGATTCTCAACAAATCCTGGACTTAATATGTTATTACTTCTTTCCCCAAAAATGTTACTGCCTTTTTAAAAATTGTATTCTGGGGGCTGGGGAGATAGCTCCGAGGCACAAGTGCCTGCTGGGCAAGTGCAAGGTCGTGAGTTCGAACCCTGGTCCCCCCCCCAAAAAAAAAAAAAAAAAACAATCTTAGAAAATTGTATTCTGTTCTTTTACTTATAAATCATGCAACCAGTTTGCATCATACCAGCCCAGTGGCATAAGTGCCTGCCTAGCAAATGCAAGGTCCTGAGTTTGGTTCCTGGTACAAAAAAAAAAAAAAAAGTTTCTAAGGAGAAGACTAAAAGAAGTATCATAAGTTATCTTCAAAAAACCCTTTTCAGTTTATTGATAGTATAGTTAGTTACTGTTCTAAGATGAAGAAGCACAGGCTTTTTTCTATGGCCTTAGGTAGGTTGCTATTAAAATCTGAGAAAGATTTCTGGATCTTCAACCACTATTCATTAGATCAAACTTCTTTGAAATTTAAAATGATTCAGTATCTTAAATTGTGCTTTTTTTCCATCTTCATTATAACTGTAGTTTCACTATAGTTGTACATAAATTAATTCATTTCTTAGTTACATAGAATTTACTGTCCAATTTGGCAGGCCTTTTTCTTTCTTATTTTTGTGTGTGTTTCTTGATACACTATGTATCTCACTGTATAGCACAGGCTGGCTTTGAACCCCAGCAATCATCTTGCCTCACTGTTCCCAGGGCTGGGACTCCAGGCATGTACCACCACACCTCACTAATTTGCTGGACTTTTGAGAGTGAAAAGAAATGCCTTAATTATGTTGGACCAGTAAGTGTAATCTAGGATACAGAGTTATCCTAGTTATGCTGTGCAGATTTCATGGCTCTTCCTGTTAAACACCTTAGCATTAAAGTGAACCACAAAAGGTTAGCTGGATGTGGTGGCATGATCGTGGAATGCCAGCACTTGGCAGGCTGACACAGAGGACTGCTGTGATTTCGAGGCCAGCCTAGGCTATAAAGTGAACTCAAGGCCAGCCAGAACTGTGTAGTGAAATCCTGTCCTTCCCCCACTCTCCCTGAAGAAAAAAGACAATAAAGGAGCATTTCTCATACACTCGTATGATACTTGCTTTAAGATTTAACTATTAGAAGCAAGATTGTTTGGTCATCTGTGTTTTCAAAAATATTTCTTAATAATTTGTCATGGTTCATTTTGAAGTTTTAGCTCCATGGTTTTCTTGAGTTAAGGACATTTATAAAATGAGGAAATTGGGGGCTGGCAAGGTGGTTCAGTGGTCTAAAGTGCCTGCTTAGGAAAGCTTAGGCAACTGCAGGGACCAAGGTTCGATCCTGGGCACCACATGCTGTGCTAGCTCCACCCAGGGCAGACTGAGCCAGCCATAATGCAAAAAATAAATAAAATGAGGAAGTTGTATTAGATAACAAGGAAATCTTCCATTCTTAATAGTTTAGAGTCATTTAATAGAATTCTTTTAGAATTCTGTCTTAGTTACTTTTTAACTTGTTGCTGGGTCAAATACCTGACATTCAAAATGAAGGAAGAAAAGGTTTATTAGCTCACAGTTACTGGAGGTTTCAGTCCATATTCGGCTGGCCCAAGGCTGAGTGGAACAGGGCAGAGAGCATCCAGTTTATAGCAGCGGAACAGCAGCAAAATGGTGATAGAGGCGCCAACCAAACAGGGCAGGAGAGCAATAGCTCTAGTCTGTCTCTCTGTCTCCTTATATTCCTATCAGGCTCTGTGCCTTAGGCTATCCGTCCTAGACCTCACCCATAGTCCCAGCCCTACTCAGACCGATTATCCCATCAGTACTAAAACACATAATCCCAGTAACTCATGAGTCAAATCTCAATCTATAGAAGTCCCCACTACATGACTACATGACTACATGAAGCTTTGGGGGGACAACTAGACATAAACCATAACAAATTCCAAAAAGTATTTCTGAGTTGTGAGGTGTGTTAGGATGATTGTAACTACTTTACAAGTCTGCAATTATATTTACTTTTTTTTTTTTTTTTTTTTTTTAAGTTATGGCCAGCTCAGCCTGCCCTTGGGGTGGGGCTGGCACAGCATGTGGTGCCTCAGATTGAACTGCAGTCCCTGCGGTTGTCTAAGCTTTCCTAAGCAGGCATTTTAGACCCCTGAACCATCTTGCTGGCCCTATATTTACTTTTGAAATAATTCAGGCAGAAGGATTGGTAAGATAAAAGGGAAGATTTTGGAATAATTAGAAATATTAAAATGTTTTGTTTTGGAAAAATGCTATAGCAGCTAGTTGATAACTAGCTATGTAGTAAACTTTTCACAATGTTTTGAAGATACTGAATATCAAAACATACTGCTTCTCTTTTATGTGAGCCATCAAATAGGAACTGTTGAGTTCTACAAATTATTGGTTCAGGAATGGTATAGTGATTAAGACAAATAAATATTTCAGCATATCTGCATCCTTAAATCTTAGTGGTGGCTAACTGGTAGCTGACTGCATCCCTAAGTATTAATGATTAAATGTTCTAAACAGCAGTAAAACTTTTTTAAATGGATAGCCCACTTAACATATCACTAAAACATAGACCCAGGGGTTCCATCCCCGTGCCATGCTGGCCCCACCCCCTGGGGCCCACTGGAACTTCAGTTGAGACTGGACATGGCGGCACATGCCTGTAATCCCAGCTCTTGGATAGCTGAAAACAGGAGGATCACTATGAGTCTGATCTATGTATAGACCCCATATGCCCTATGCTAAATATATTAAAAGTACATATATATAAGATAGCTCAGGAGCACAAGTGCCTACCTGCAAGTACAAGGTCCTGAGTTCAATCCTCAGTTCTGAAAAAAAAAAAAAAAAAAAAAAAAATATATATATATATATATATATATATATATATATATATATATATATATATATATATTCCAATGGTTATTGAGAACTTAAAATGTATCATGAAAGTTTTAGAGGAAGTTTGAGTGTTCAAACCAGAAAGAAATATAGGTAGGTAGGCAGGTACATGCGTGGGTGTATAGAAGAAGGAAAGAGGTTCTTCAGGAGATTACTCCTGTAACTAGTCTCATTTGGGATTTAATTAAAAACAAAATGTTGGCAGAGCACTGTTAGTTTAATCCTATGAAGTAAAATCTGTTGTTTTAAAGAGTATCCATTAAGATGACTAACTTTTTCAGATTTAATTTAAAAAAAAAAAAAACAAACCTTACACCATTTCTCTTTTTTTAGGATGGTATCGGCAGTGCAGTATCATTCCTTATAGCAAAGATGTCGACCTAGGCATCTTTATACAAGATTACAAATATGAGATTATTTTAGCATTTCAGGAAGCAGGACTTCCACTCAAACACAGGTTTGGTAAGGTCAGTAACAAATTGGCTTTATTTTATAAGTAATATGTCTCAGTTGTAAAATTTATGTTAAGAACTCAGACATTGGGCTGGGGAGATAGCTCCATGGCACAAGTGCCTGCCTGGCAAGTGGAAGGTCATGAGTTTGAACCCCCATCCTGCCAAAAAAAAAAAAAAAAAAAGAACTCAGATATGGCTAAGAACTTATGTAATCTCATCACTTAGTAATGAGCAGGACAGGTTCAGCAGAAGCTTGTTACTTTTTGTGACTTCTGCAGTATTTAAGGAAAAGCTAGAAAATCTAGCTTTTAATTGACAATAAGGAAAGGATACTGGACTCCTATAAGTGAATTTATTGCCACTATATTGGGCAATAATATAATATTAGATTAGTGTAAAAAGTAGAGTTCTACTCACCCTGTACGAATTTATATTTCTTATGAGTCATTTAATTTTATTTTCATTTAGAGATGGGGGTAATTAAAATTATAAACGCAGATGTTCTATTGATTGCTAAGAACAGTACTTGAATTTCTTATTTATTTCACATGTTCTGAGTCACAGTAGTTTCATTAGAGGTCAACCAAAGACAAGTCCTCATGATCTTGGTGTAGGCTTGCTCTAGACAGTCTGATTCTTTATCCTAAGCCCGTTATCTCATGTAATCATCCTGTGCTTAATTTGCTTGTTTCTGGGGGAGATAGGTTTAGTTCCTATTAAATTATTTTTCCTGTCATGCATAATGATTCTGCTGTACTGGAACAGTTGAATAAAAAAAATTTTTTTTCAAAAAAATAATAGAGCTTAGTCATTGAGCAAGTATCTGCCAAACATTTGCTCTGTGTCTGACTTTGTTCTACACCTGTAGCACAAAGGTGAATAAATTGCTACAGTTCTTATGCTTGAAGAATTCACTGCCTAATTGGAAGGGCAAAAAATATAAATTCTTACATGATTGATGCTATAGCAGATCAATAGGAGCATAATTATTTGCAGGATGTTTCTTCAGGGAAATGCTTTCCTTTTTTTTTCTTTATCTTAATTTTTATTTCCTTTTTCATGTAAATGATTGGTGTTACATATGTGGATATGTATAATAGCACCCTATCACTTATTGATTGGTATGAGAGACTTATTTCCTTATAGTTTTCCTTGGTTTATTTAAGAGCAATTTTTGTTTTCTTTCCTTCCTTTGTCAATCAGAAAGGCACTGTAGAATGTGCTCTTCCTACTTTCTCCAGAGAGTGATAATTCTGTCATCAGGCAATTACTCTGAGGTTCATTAATTGTAACAAGAATTACTTTGTGTGCATTGAACAAAAAATAAGCTGGGCATGTTGGTACACACCTGTAATGCCAGAACTTGGGAGTCTGAGGCATCAGGATTGGTACAAGTTCAAGGACAGCCTGAACTACACAGTGAGTTAAAGGCCAGCCTAGGTTATATAGTGAGACTGGGTCTCAAACTCTTACCCCCCCAAAAAGTAAACGATGGTTTGCTACTGGCACACCCCAATTTCCATGTCACTTCAAATTTAAAAAAAAAAAAATCTTAAAATAATAGTCTATGTAAAGTAAGAGACTTTTTCTTTTTTAAAAAAAAGATTTTAAAAATGTCTTTTCATAATTTCTGTCTCTAATGGTTTTCATCTCCCTCCCTAGGTGGAAGACAGCTTGGAGCTATCCTTTCAAGGAAAAGATGATGTAAAACTTGACATTTTTTTCTTCTATGAAGATACTGATTATATGTGGAATGGCGGCACTCAGGCCAAAACAGGAAAAAAATTTAAGTACGAATCAGATAAGTACCTTTTAATTTCCGAGGGTAGAAATAAAGATCTAGGGTCTAGGGATATAGTTCAGTGGCATAAGTGCCTGCCTGGCAAGTGCAAGGTCCCAAGTTTGATCGCCAGTACCAGAAAACAAAAACAAAAAAAAACTTTAAAAAATAAAATAAGGCTCTAAGTAAAAGAAAAAAAACCTACATCCGTCAAGTCTCCATTATTAGCTAATATTTTCCCAGCTTACCCAAAGAATGTTTTTGCTTGTGTAGGGGATGCTACCAAAGAGTAAAGTCTGTGAGATGAAAGTACCCCTAGGTTTGCCAGTAAAAGGAGTTACTATGATTAGAGATTTTAGTCACCAGACAGATAATCAAAGCCACAAACACAGAAATCAAGTCTATAACCTAGAACAAATAAACACTGTTAGAGTTGTAAGAGCTTGGCAATTACATGGGAATAGGTAAGCATTAGAAAAGAAAATAGTTCAGGAGAAATGAAGTTTAAGTAAAGAAATCGAATAAGGCTGAGTTTGTGAGAACTGTGCAAGCTGTAGTATATAACTTTAGCTGGGAATGTTGGCATACAGCTGCAGTCCCAGCACTCGGGAAGCAGAGGCAGGAGGAGGGCAAGTTCGAGGCCAGCCTTGGCTAAACAGTGAGTTTGAGATCAGCATGGCTTATGCAGCAAAAGCCTATCAAGACAAATTGAAGGTAACTTTAACATAAACTGAGGCCTAATTTTTAAAGAATGCACATTGGGCTTACCAGTTGCCAAATTTTATCAAATGTAAGGTAATATCCATTATAAGATGAACCATTTATCTTATATGCTACCAAGAAAGGAACAGCGATGCCAAATTTTATAGAACAGAGAGTGAGCAAGGGGATACAAGGATTTTTGGCCTTGACGTCAGAACCGATGTGAGCCCGCTGAGGGAGCCCACGTGAGATTTTTGAGGATGAGGTGCCAAGGTTAAAGAACACAAGCATGTGAGACACCAGCCACACTAGCAGGCAGCATGGAGCAGAGAGCCAGCGCCCAAGAGTAAGAGAGCTGCCTGCATCATTATTGTATAATCTGATACAGGTTGTTATCTCATGATTACATTCCTCCACAGTGCTGGAGCAGCACATGCATGTTCCCTTGTGCTGTCATGGTTACACCAGAGTATCCCACTCTGACCCTGTTATAGGGTCAGATCCTCAGGTGTCTTTGGACACCCCTGAGCTTTGAAGTAGTCTGAGTGCTTCTTATACCTGGCAGCTTCATCTGTATCCTACTTTGCAGCGTTTAGCTCTTCTGAACATTTGAGTGCCTCATCTATTACATTTAGGTAATAATTACTGTTGGGCACTAGTCTGAATATTTTACATATATTAACACATCTAGTCCTCACAACTTTAGCAGATAGGTAATATGTGAGACACTGACAACCTAAGTACTATTTGCTCAAGATCACACAGTTAAATAAAGGAATCAGACAGTGAGCAGTCTCTCTAGGGTTCATATTTTTAGCCACTGTCCCACCTGGCCTGTCTAATGTGCTAGACAGAATGAAATATTTTACATAGTGTGCAGCACTTACTAATTTATCAGTATTTAGGGGATTGTCAATATTATTTAATACTGCCATCACAGTTGTAGTAGGATAGCCAGTATCATAAAGGAGAGTATTCTGTGAACACAGAGGAGAGATTCCCAGTTCATTCTGATATTTCGTAAGTACATTGACCTTTCTTATTGGGACTCTAAAGTCAAGAAATCTTCGTGTAAGTTTGACCTTGTTGTGGAGGTGTAAGAATAGTCCACACTTCTTGCCCAAGTTGCAAAGTACTATGTCCCTAAATTGACACTGATCCCCAAGTATATTCTCTGAAAATTTTATTATAAAAAATTATTCTGCTTCATGAAAACGAACTCTCTTATCCTCTATAAACTTTGAAATTGGCAAATTAATGAATGTGTAATTGACAGTCATTGTGATTAGGCACTAAGTGTGGTGTTCAGCTATAGTTCACTTCTTCAAAAGTGATAGAGATGCTAAATTTAATCTTTTTAGGAGGCTTTTTAAAAACTGTAAGATAATAGGGTAAAACATGAAGGCACAGAGCAAGTGTGCTTCCTTTAGAATCTCATCTCTGCATTTTGTGAGCTATGTTACTGTGGCTACATTTCTCGGTGTCTCTACCTAAGTTTTCTCGACTGCAATTTTGAAAATAATAATAGCAATTTCCACATAAAGTGACTTTTTTTTTTTTTTTTTTTTTTTTTTTGTGGTACCGGGGATTGAACTCAGGACCTTGCACTTGACAGGCAAGCACTTATTCTACTGAGCTATCTTTCCAGCCCCTCCACATAGAGTGACTTTAAGCATTAGAAGAGTTCATGCTTTGGGCTTTGAAGTGAGTCAGGATGTCCTGAATACTAAGTAACTGCCAGTTGTCATTAAGAATTTATCACAGCGGTAAAGAAAACCATTCTGCTTAGTCTGTGAGAGATGCATAGACCTGTTATCTCAGTGCAGAACTGCTGCATCTGGTCTGAGGGAACTCATACAAGAGCATCACTCTTTTTCCAAGAAAGATAATTTCTAGAGCTACTGTTAGAATCTTTCTGTTCTTACATTTTCTAAGGGGTGAATTGTTCTTTTCACTAATGTGATCTTCAGTCCACAAACCTCAAAAGCACTATTCATTTCCAACTACATTTCTGGATAGAAAAAGCCTCTTTCATTCTGCTTCAGCTGCTCTTTATAGTAGCAGTGTTTGGGAAGTGTGAAGTCTTCTGACTATTTAACAAGAGAAATGAGCAGTGGAAGAACAGTCTGGACAGATGGTGTGAGTCCCAGATTTTCTATCCTGTACTGTGACCTTAAAAGGCAGAAAAAAAAAACAGGAGATGACTGCATGGAGTAGCTTCTCTGGAAGATTCCTCCAGCCATATGCCATTTTCATTCTTTTAAGCACTATTTACTTGACAGAACTGTAGTATTTTTAACACTACCATCCCTAGGCGAAAAAGCTCTAAACCTTTAAATCTAGTATAGGAGTCTTTATCTTTATAATACTCTGTTTTTATTCCTATGTAATTGGTGCTGAGAAAAACTTGAAAATGCAGAATTCTTACCTGTTTTTAAGAGGATACAAGGAACTCAGAAAAGAGTAAAACATCTTTCTAAGCTTTCCTTTGCATGCTTATAGGATGATGTCCTTGGTCCTATGACTTAATAATCATCTTAATATCGATAGTAACAATAAAGATACAGGCATGTGCCATTTCAGTGCATGGGGTGATGGTTGCCAGGATCCACCAAGACTGCGTGGCATTGGGTTTGGCCTCTGGAGCTAGCTGGCTGCCACAGCGTCCTAGGGAGGTGCAGCACTGTGGGCAGGTCCCCTGATGCCATGAACTTTCAGAACTTCTGGAGAGACTACCAAGTTCTGGTTATTATGGTGCCCTTAATCAGGCTCATCCATTTAGGGTGGTACAGAATCAAAAAGCAAGCCTGCTTTCCAAATACCTGCTAAAGGCAATGATCCTGAGCCAGATAATCTAGCACTTGCAAGTCCATCAGAGAGCCAAAGCCAAGGAAAATAGGAGGTGTGCAATCTTCAGGGAGAAGAAGCTTTTAAACTGAACTTGGTATTTAAAGACAAAATGAAAACCAGTTGGATAAGAAAGAACTGGCTTCTTGTAGCTGGGGTGTCTTTCATAGATGTCCATTTGGGAACAAATGTCATACAGAGGGCTGCAAATCAGCCTGTGAAATCTTGGGGTGGGGGGGGCAAGAAACAGAAGAGTACTGAATAATAAAGTAAAATAAATACTTGGAATTTTAAAAAATAATAGTAAAGATACAACTACTAGGGCATCTGTTAGATATTAGGCATTATAGTAGGTACTTTACGGATATTAGATGACACATTACCTCTGTAATCTGTGTATTCTTAACTCCAGTTAAACAAGAGGATAGTAGAACTCAAAAATGAAGTGACCAGTGGGTTGTTAATGGCAGGAAGAAGATTTAACTAAGACCTATATGCTGCTGATGTTGTTTCACTTTGGTTTGTTTTGTATGATTCTAGTATTGAGTACTGAGTCCAGGGCCTTTACACTGAGTGACATCTCCACTCTTCCTAAATTTTTCTTTCATTTTTGGAACAAGGTCTCACTGAGTCACCAAGTTTCCCAGGCTGGGTCTCGAATTTATGATCTTCTTGCATCAGCCTTTCCGAGGAAGGAATGTCCCATCCTACCAGAGAGAACATGATCTAACTTTTCAGCCTAAATGCTTTCTTCTAAGGGTTAGTAGGCTAAGTGAGTTAATATGTGTAATGCGTTTATTCTACCTGGCACATTATAAGTACCTTAGTATTAGCTACTGCTACTGTTGTCATACTGTATTATTGCTGCTGCTGCTACTACTGCTGCTGCTACTACTGCTGCTGCTGCTACTACTACTACTAATGGGCTGATCTGGTACAAAACAGCACCTTCAACACAGTGCTAACTTGGATTATTCTGTAACCAAGTGTTTTCTTACAAGGTATCATGATACTTGTTTCATGTGGTCTTTCACTTCTTAGTCATTCTTTTACCCAAGATCCAAATTCAATCTTTAGGGGGCTGGGGAAATAGCTCAGTAGGATAAGTGCTTGCTTGGCAAACTCAAGGGCCTGAGTTCAATCCCCAGTCCCACACACACACACACACACAAAATAATAATCTTTAATCCAAATTCTGTCTTTATGTATCCTCTTAGTTAAACTTTACAAGTTTGTAAGGGAGATTTTAATTTTGTCACCTTTATTTTATGGATGAGATTAAGACTCAGCCCTAGGTCTCTCTCTGCAGAGCCAGTGTTCTTATACTTTGTTAGTGTCAGCCTAGTCTGTTTCATGATGTTAATATTCCCCCCATGAAAGCACTGTCAGAGTAATACATTTATTGTTACATCCTCTAATAAGATAGCTTTTGTCTCTTGAGTTAGACCTGTGTTCCTTATACCTTCTTATATTTACAATTTCTGTTTATTAGGTAGATGTTCAGAAATTTACATTCATCCCTTGTTGATCACATTCCATCCAAGTGTGTCTCCTATGTAATTTATTATTTCATTTCTCTAAAATGTATTTCTAAGTGCTATGTGCCAAAGATACTAATGTGAATATAACTTGGTTTCTGCCCTCAAGGATGTCATTATTCAGAACATAAAGCAAACATGAAAGAACTCTATCAGCAGTATTGTAATTGAACTGTGTAAAAGCTGTAGGCGGGGTATCTGGTCAACAACTAAGAGGCATAGCTTGGAGAAGCGTGTTGGTTAGAGCATCAGACATCATGGTGCCGGTGCTGGTGCCGGTGCCAGTGCCGGTGCTGCTGGTGGTGCACACCTGTAATCCCAGCACTTGGGAGACTGACCCAGGAGAATTGCTGGGAGTTTGAGGCCAGATTGGCTATGCATTAAAATCAAGGCTAGCCCAAACTACATAGCGAGACCCTCTCTAGAAAAAGAAATATTGGTTAGCTAGACTCAGGAGGAATATGGAGAAAGTTAAAATAATAATAGGTCTACATTATTTAACTATTTTCCTGCTCTAATTGGTTTTACTTTTTCTTTGTGTATAAAATAAATGCTTTTTAGGGTTTATTTCCTTAAGTCAGCACCCAGAAATGGAATTAGAATGAAAATGTGTGAGCCATATTGTTCAGCCATAAAGAAGAATGAAATCCTGTTACTTGCAAAAAAAAAAAAAAGAAATAGATGGGTCCAGAAGACATTATGTTAAGCCAAATAAGCTAGACATGGGACTGTGTGTTCTCCATGTGGAACTTGACCTAAATGTAGAGAAGTGATTATTACAGGTGGGAGGTATTGTGGGGATAAAGAGGGGCTGGATTTGATCTGAATACACTGTGTGTTCGCATTGAGCGGTCACCCCAAGCTCCACTACTGTGTACAGCGGGTGCAGGTTAAAGTAAAAGGCAGGAAGACCAAGTTGGCACCATTTAATATTGTTCAAATCATAAGGAATTATGTATCACATTTATTATGTATTCCACCCTGACCCTAGTCCCATCCCTAATAAATGTCTGCTGAGTGAATGGACAGATGAATAAACTGATACTTCCCTATTCTAAAAAAAAATAATAGATATGGGCCTTTTACCATCTTGGTACATAATACCAAGTTAACTTCCTAAAAAATTATACAAATTTTGTACAAGTCTCCAGCAGTGAATGAGAGCTTTGCATTGTAAGTGGTATTGTTCATGAGGCCCCCATAGTTCCTTTTAGTAGCTTTTTTTGTACTTTCATTAACTCCAAGAATCTTCGGTCCTAAAGCTGCATCAGTCATTGAAGACAGGTTACCAGCAATTGCCTTTCTGATAACTATTCTAAACATCTGTCAACTTTAAAATTCAGTGCATTGGTACATTGTAGGTGTACATGATGATTATGTTCATTGCTGGGAATTTGGATCTTTATGTGATATAATTTGGTTCTTTTTTCCAATTTTCTACCTTTCCCTTGAACCTCTCTTTTTTCTCTATTTACAGAAGCCTTGCTTTCAGTTTTCCTTTTTCCTTCTCCCTTCCTAGTTCCCCTTTGCATTTGAACATTTTCTGCCTATTTCATAATATCTATTATAAATTTTGGTCCTTATTTACACTTGTGGTTTCTCATGCCAGATAATGTGGAGTTTACACATGTGTGTTCAGTTTATCTTGCTTAAGCATGTGGTCTGGAAGTTCATCCATTAACTAGAAATGTTTCAAGTTTACCCTTCTTTATGGATGACTGGTACTTCATTATATTAACACACACACACACAAACACACACACACCTTTTTTATCCATTCAGTGACTCATGGGCACTTGAGGTATTTCCAAGCTTTAGATATTGCAAACACTGCTTCTATAAACATGGCTGTGCATCTATTGCTACAGTATTACGCTTTTAATTCTTTTGGGAAGATACCAAGAAAAGAAGTAGCTGGGTCAAGTTGAACCTCTATTCCTAGGGGTTATTTTGTTTGTTTGTTTAATAGAATTTTTTTTTTTTTTTTTTTTTGAGACAGGGTCTCATTATGCAGTTCAGGCTGGCCTTGAACTCACTTTTGTAGCCCAGGCTGGTCTCAAACTTGCACTGATCCTCCAGCCTCATCTGCCCAAGTGCTGGGATGACAGGCGTGCACCACCATGCCTGGCCCTTACTTTTAATTTTAAAAAGTATAAAAGTTACAACACTTTTTATAAATTAACAATTTATAGTTGGTACCAAATTAATCTCATACACAATCTTTTTTCTTGAAAATACTCAAACATACTTGTATCCCTCAAAAACAGACTATAACATATTAGCATTTAGTAAATGATCTGCAGAACAAAATTCTAGAGTATTCATGTTTGTTAGGACACTTGAAATACTATTAGAAGAAAAAGTAGCAATTACAGTCATTGGTTTGCGCTAGAAAAAATAAAGCATCTGCCTGGCAAGTACAAGGTCCTGACCTTGATTTCTGATAACTGCATGCCATGCCAGCGTTGGAACCCTGACAGTGGTGGTGCATGTCTGTGATCCTAGCACTAAGGGAGGCTGAAAGGAGATGATGTTGGGCAAGAATGGTAAAACCATTAAGTGAGACAAAGAGTCTCACTGAGGCTGCAGAGTGTTTTGATTTGATGGAATAAACAGTAGGGTCTGTCTTAGGACTTACAGTGAAGGATACAAGAAGGTAGACCTACAACATCAGTGTAGCTGGCATGGACAGGTGAAGGAGAAGCCCACAGAAATAATCTGTTACCAGGACCTGGATGAGGGAGCACAAAAACCTGTATAGAGCAGGAGTGGATCAGAAGTAGGAAAAGGACTTAACGCTGTGTGTGGCTGTGAGCAGGGAGCCGAGGCTGAAGGGGAGCCTAAGGAAAGTCTGGGCGTCCAATGCAGCACTGAAGTTTATAATCATAGAAACAGCAAGAAGGTTAGGAAATAAAGGCTAATTGTGGTTTTTCATTGAAATGTAAACACAAAAGTACACAAAACAAATATGTACTTCCAAAGGTTATTAAGGAAACACATGTAACCAACGCACTAGTCAAAAATTTGATATTTACCAGCAGCCAAAAGGCCTACAGTGTCAGGACTCCTTTCTTCTACAAAGTAATGACTGTTTGAATTTCTACAGTTGAGTTAAACCTGATTTTTCATTCTATGTAAATGGAATCATATTGCTGGCCTCTTTTCACTCAGTATTTTGTGAGAACCATACATGTTTTTGCATGGCTTATTGTTCCAGTCTTTTTTTTTTTTTTTTTTTTGCTGCACAACTATACTACAGTTTGTCATCAAGTTCATTGAAGTTTACTCCTTGGGTTGATTTCATGTTGGGACTGCTGAGGATGCCACAGTGAGCATTCTGTCTATGTCTGCTTTGCTCTTGCTCATGCTTGTCTTAGTGCAGTTATACTACTGCAATAAAATCCTATAACCTGGGTGACTGATGGCAGAAATTTATTTCTCATAGTTCTAGAGGCTAGGAGGTGTAAAAGGCACATGCTGGTGGTTAGGGTCTAGTGAGGACTTTCTTTGCAGTTTTGTTTTATTCTTTTTGTTCCCTTACAATATTGAGAGTTGAATCCAAGGCCTTGTGGATTATAGACAGGTTTCTACCACTGGGCTACATCTCCAACCCTGTTGGCTCAGTTACTTTTCTCTTGTTGGTAGGACAAAATACCTGACACCCAAAATTAAGAAAGGAAAGGTATGTTATTTTTTTTTAAGATTTGTTTATTTATTTAGTACAAGACCTCACTACACAGGTTGGACATGTAGTGATCTCCTGTCTCAGCCTCCCTAATGCTTGCCTAGGTTCAGTGGCTGGCATGACTCGGGGCCTGTATAGCATGTGGTTCCAGGGATTGAACCTGAGTCCTTGCGTTTGCCAGGCAGGCATTTACATCACTGAGCTATCTCCCTCGCCCAAGAAAGGAAAGGTTTATTTAGCTCACAGTTAGTGAAGATTTCAGTCAGTCCTCTGCTGGCTGAGTGGCACATGGCAGAGGGCAGCCATTCATGGTGGCACAAAAGAGCGAAGGGAAGTAGCTGCTGCAGCAACTGGCAGACCTCTCTCTTTTCCCCATATTGTAATCAGGCTGTCTGCCCCAGGTGGGTGGAACACTCACACGCAGAATCCAGCATTGGATCCTGAATTCATCACAAACTCCAGAAGCTGCCCCAATAACTGCATGAGGCTTTGGGGGGACAACTAGCCACAAACCATGCCTGTTTTGCTTTGGTTTTTGTTTTTTGAAATACGGTCTTACTTAGTTGCATTGACTGTCATCAAACTTGTGATCCTCCTGTCATAGCCCTCTGAGTAGTTGTGATCACAGGTGTGTTCCTTTGTGCACAGTGTTCTTCCTGCCTGCAGATTGCCAGGCTCTCCCTGTGCCCTCACATGGCAGAAAGAGCAAGCAAGCGCCCTCAGGCCTCCGCGTGCCATCCTGAGGGCTCTACTCTCATGACCCCATCACCTCCCAAAGGCCCCACTGGTACCGTTGCTGTGGCGTTTAGGGTTCCAGCATATAAATATGGAAGGGACAAAAGCTAAAGCATAGCTGTCACCTTCTCTTGGGTGTAAAGCGTGGAATTGCTTGTCGTAAGGTATATGCATACTCAGCCTCACTGTTTTTGTTAACATTTAGTGTTTCAAAGTCGAGTTCAACGTACTTTCCCATCAGTACACCAGGACTTTCCAGTGCCAACAGTTACATTGTCAGACCAGTTTGGGGGTATTCAGCAGTACCAGAGTGTAGTTCAATTTCCACTTCCCTGGTGATTTAACAGGGTTGCTACCCTTCCATGTTTATTGACTATTTAAATATTCTCTTTTGTGGGGGGATCTGTCTTGTTAGGTTTTGTTTTGTTTTGATTTTTGTTTTTTGTAATACTAGGGATTGAATGCAGGGCCTTAATACCAAACTATATCCCCAGTCCTTTCTTTATTTTTATTTTGAGGTAGGGAATCACCAAGTTGCTGAATTGCCCAGGCTAGATTTAAACTTAGCATCTTCGTGCCTCAGCCTCTGCAGTGCTGAGGTTACAGGCATGTGGTACCACACTCATCTTGTTTCTTTTCACTTCCTTAATAGTAATTTTTGTTCACTGAAAGTAATTTTTAATGTAGTTCATTACATTGGCATATTTATAGTTAGCACTTTTTGCATCCCCTTTAAAAAAATCTTTCCCTACCTTTTAGAAATTACATGGTTTTACATATAATATGAAGTAAAAAGTCAAGTTTAAACTCCATATTTTATCTGTATTCCAGTTTTTTGCTAGCATCCATTTTTTCATTCCAATTTAGGATATCACATTATATTTAGATACTCAAACTTTTAAAATTTGGCTTTATTCCAAAATGTAAATCATTTTGCTAACACTACCAGATTATTATCCATGACACACATTCTCATTATACCCAAATCTAAGGGCATTGAGTTGCCTCCTCTTTGCAATCCCTCACTCTATGGTATTTCTATCAAGAAACATTCCTTCCTCTTCCTCTTCATTTCCATAGGATTTTTTTTTTTTTTTTTTTTTTACTTTTGCCGATTTATCTGTCTTTTCTAACTGATGGAAAAAATCCATCTTGGTCCATCCATTGGGCTGTGTAAGGCCTGAATCTTACTTGAAACTTAAGGAGGTCACAAGTGTAGTGTACATTTTTGGTGGACACTGAGTTGGTGACTTGCTCTAGCTGCATGACTACCAGGGACCCCCCAGGACTTTGGGTTAGACTTTCTATGTCATGTTTAATGTGACAGTTACATAGTGTGTATGTATTTGACAGTGTTCATCACTTAGAATGGGTGCATTTCATTCTTTGTAAATTATACTTTGAAAAAGTTGGCTTGGGTTAAAAAGATAAAACAATATTTTGTGGTGAAAACTGATAGGGGAAAAAATTATAAGATCACACTTTGAGAATTTTGCATATTAGACAAGTTGGGTAAACTGATGTCAATACAAAAGAAGCCATTTATATTTAACATAAAACTTGAATAATAATTTTAACCTTTTTAAAAACTAAATTATTATATCTAAAAAATCCTATAAAAGTATCTGAAAGAAAATAAAGCACAATTGGAGCTGAATTTTCTTTCTTTTTTTTTTTTTTTTTTTTTTGTCTTTTTGAGACAGGGTCTCACTGTGCAGTTCAGGCCGGCCTTGAGCTCACTTTTGTAGCCCAAGCTGGTCTCGAACTTGCACCAATCCTCCTGCCTCAGCCTCCCAAGTGCTGGGATTACAGGTGTGAGCCACCACGCCCAGCTTTAATTTTCATTAATGAGTTTTAGATCTATTTTTTAGAAGGTACACCATAGAAGTAGAGTCCTGAGATTTTTGTTCTGTGGCACTGAAGACAAATTTTGAGCATATGGTAACTTGATAGGTTTTGAAGTAATGTTGTATTTGTGCATTCAGGTGTTAGGTGATACTACTCAGTGATAAAAATTTTGTGTTCTATCCCTGGGGCAGAAGTCATATCAAGATTGGATAGTAGAACACTCAGTAGGATAGAAGAGATTGCTTAATTTAGCATGAAAGTCAATGGGAAAACAAGGTTGAGCAGGTAGAATTTTACTTTATACAGCACATACATTCTCTTCCTAATGTGTGTGTTTATACAGTTTAGGATGTGGTGGGTAACAGCGTCAGTAAAGATCTCAGAAACACTGCATTTCAGAGGGCTTTCGGGTTAGCTCAGTGATTTAAGCACCTGTCAGGCACAGGGCTCCAGGTTGCAATCCCCAGACCCACCATTAAGGCAACCTGAGCCAGCCAAAAAAAAAGCCACTGTATTTCAGCCAAGGCTCTAAAAAGTATGTTAGCAATTCCTTTTGCTTCTGTATTATTCTGTGGAATTCTAAAAAGTTTGGTGGAAGACAAAAAGAAAAATATTGACAGCACAAAGTTAGCCAGTTAAGAAAACCTTCATTATCTGTATAAACAGAAGTTTAGTATGTACTATGTTATAAATTTTAATAAATTTATTTAATAAATTTATAAATTGATAAATTTCCAAGCATTGTTTGTACATAATTCTCCACATGATTACTTCAGTGACAATCAGTAAATGCCATAGTTAACCAAGAGAAATTAAAGGCCATTTAACAAACTTGGATCTGGCCCGGGGAGGTAGCTCAGTAGAGTAAGCACTTGCCTGGCAAGTGCAGGGTCCTGAGTTCAATCCCCAGTACTATTAAATTAATTAATTAATTAATTAATTAGTTAATTAATTAAATTAAGTTCAATCCCCAGTACCATGAAACAAATAAATAAGCAAGCAAGCAAGTAAGCTTGGATCAAAAGGGATCTCCAATTTCCCTAAAAGAGACTATTTCAAAAAACAATGGACAATCATTTTTAAAGACAAAACTTTAGAAGCATTCCCATTTAAAAAAAAAAAAAATGTAAACAATGTGTAAGAGAATTTAGGCACTGGAGTAATAGAAAAAGAAATTAAGAGTTAAGAGAAAATTGTTCATGGAATTGTGTATTTTTTGCATTGTTTTACAAAAAAAAAAAAAAAAATCCTGTTTAAACATGTCTGTGAGAGCCAGTCTGATAGCTCAGTGGACTAAAGTGTCCGCTTAGGCAGATGCAACTGCCAGGGTTCCATCCCCTGCATGCTGTGCTGGCTCCAACCAAGGAAGACTGGGCGTAATGGTGCGCACCTGTGATCCCAGCACTTAGGAAGCCCGAAACAGGACAATCACTGTGAGTCCAATCGATGTAGTAACTCTCTGTAGACCCTGTACAGAAAAAAAAAAGATGTCTGTGTTGCTCCAACTCTAGAGTTTAATGCAGATTTCCATATAAAAAAGGTCAGCTCTAAAGGTGATGGGGTCTCAGTCACACTCAGCCTCACCAACTGTAATAGTAAACACAGTGTTCTGTGACACCAGAGGTACTTTATTTTCAGTGAGAGATTATGTTCATTGATTATACAGTTAGACCCATGAAATGAACCACTACAAGTAGCTTTGTAGATTTGAATAATTATCTGTGAAAGAACTATTTTACTCCCAGCTATGTAGGTGATTATTTGGAGTTCCCATAATGTACATTTTCATCTCGTTTACATTTTAGATTCTTTTCTAGGGCTTATATTTTAAAGTGTGAGCAGCTTAATCATAGCTTTAAAGTCAAGGTAACAGTACAGTCCCATGGTGATTTTAATCTGAGTCATTGTTTACTGGTAACCTGGACAGAGTACGTGGCATGTGCTGTTCTGTGTCACTCAATCCTACCTTTCTGCTCCACAATCCCAGTTTACAGTTACTTTTTACATTTTACAGTTTGTCTTTCTTCTTCTCCTAGGAAGCTAGGGCTTGTTTGTTTTTTCCTCAGTGAATTGAAAAATAATCATGGAAAAGAAAACCACAGAGAATCTAGGAATATTTTTGGCTAAGAACAAAAATTAACATTTAAATTAAATTGTCTTTCCATTACTTATACATTATCTGTGTACAATATTTTAAATGTTTTGGTTTGGCTCATAAGCCCTTCACTGCCCAACACTGCTGCTGTTAAATCTGTAGTGTTGTTTTGCCCTGTCTGCTCTAGCTGTTTTCTCTTTCTTTCAGGTTTTTATGAGACACGGAGCAGTGATGGCTAACCTTTTAGAGCTTTTGGTGATGCAACAGGCCACATTGGCACACACACCATAAGTTCATCAACTGCTAGAGTCTAAGACTTGAACCAGGCATTCTCTAGCCTATGTTGCTATACCACATAGACCATGATTTCTGCCTTTTTCAGGCTCAGCATTTGACAGGGGTAGGCAGGTGTTCATCCTGCTGACCAGCAACTGACTGGGGAGGGTGGAGGCTGATGATGGATGGACTTGTCTGATGACAAAAAAAGCAGTTCCATGGATATGAGTGTGCAGGGTAAAATTGGGACCAGCAGATGGTAGGGCTAAGCTGTATCTTATTTCTTCCTGGGCTCCAAGATTTGCTGTGGCTGTCTTTTCACAGAAGCCAGCTGGGACTGCCATTAACCCCCTGATTTTTGTAGAAGGCACTTGTTGCTTTCTTTAGAATTTGTCCAACCTTACTTTTATATATGGCTTTGTGCTCATTTGGTGGCAAAATATGACAGTGCAAAGCAGAATATAGTAGAACTCCTATCAGGTCACATTTGCATAATGCAATCATTTGAAATCTGGTTCTTTGTTGTTCCTCCTTTAATCCCTGATACTGTAAGTTCCTATAGTTTCTGCTGTTGACATTTGAGCTTGTTCCTAATGGTTCTTTCCCCTGTGAAGACCATTTCTCAGAAAAAGACCAATACAAAATACAAGGTTCTGTGTAAGCTTAAGTCAAACAGATCTGCTAGTTTTAGCTTTTCAATTTCTTTAGTAGAAAGTATATTTTGGAAATATGTTTTGGGTTTAACTCCTGAAATGTAATCTACTAATTGACATAGTTCTGTAATAGATACAGTTAAATTTATTATAAATAATAGTACTTACCTCGGTTTAAAAATGTGAGGAAGGAAAGAAATGTAGAAATTATAGGTAGGGTAATATAAGGTATGGAACCAAAGGAGAAGCTGGGAATGCAGCTTGGGGGGTCACATTTATTCTGTATCCTTAGCAAATCCTGGTTGTGTAAGAAGGGGAAGTTATCATTTTCCTTCATCCTCTGATAATTTGTTCTGATATCTCTTCCCCCAACAGAAATCTCACAGTTGACTATATATGTATGTGTGTGTATGTGTGAGATGGGAATATATATATATATATATATATCTCAGAGCCAGTCATTATAACTTACTGGCCAGAGCTGACATTTTCTTAACCTACCTCTGAAGCTTAGAAATCAAGCTAGCTCCTCGTCAAACACAGAGTGGAACTGGGTGATAATAACATTGGAAGAAGAAAGGGATGCTAGACAGTTAAAAACCCTACATAGCCTCCTAGCCTAAGCTGTTGAGTGCTAAAGGGCTATCCTTAAGTCAGAAATGTACTAGCATCTGGGCTCTTTAGGTAGGCCTTACACTGTCTAAGCCTAACTCCCCTGCCCTCCCCCCATTGCTTTCGTTTTGCTGCAGATACCTATTTCCCAAGTTCACACTATGCTGGACTGAGTTTGTAGACATGAAGGTCCGTGTGCCATGTGAAACTGTTGAATACATTGAAGCCAACTATGGGAAGAGCTGGAAGATTCCCATAAAGACATGGGACTGGAAGAACTCTCCACCCAATGTGCAGCCCAATGGGATTTGGCCAATTTCCGAATGGGATGAGGTTATCCAGTTACACTGAAATACTAAGTTGGAATGGGAGAATTTCTCTTCTGGAAAAAGAAAAGTGGGGAACTATTTAAGAAGCTGTACACTCCCTAAACATGAGAGCCCCACCACTACCACCGCTACCACAAACAGGACATTGACGACACAGAGTCCTAACCTCTGAGCTGTCAGACTTAGTTCTGTAACAGTATTTATTGAGCAGTTTCTGTGTGCCAAGTGAAATGCAAGGTTACAATGGAGAATCAGATGAAAGAGCAAGTACCCACCTCTTTTCTCTATGCCTTTTGTAAGCACCCCAACTTCCCTTTCAGAGAAGCTTCCCTACCCTTTGAAGAGCTGAAGTAGAATAGGATATAT
>PVJA010022361.1:0-34369 GCA_004027025.1 Myocastor coypus
CCCCCCCCCCCCCCCCCCCGCACGCCAATACTGAGAGCTGCACATGGCAGTCCTCAGGCCTCTTACGGGCACCTCAAGCATTCTACCACCTACCCCTGGGCTACCTACACCTGACTGCTTTATTTTACTTTGACCCAAGTTTCTTTAAGTTATCCAGACTGGTTTTGAACTTGTGATTCTCCTGCTTCCTGACTAGCCCGAACTACAGGAATACACTGGTGCCCCAGCTCAACTTAAGGCTGTTTCTCAGCAGCTGTGAGCACTACTCCTAGAGTTGGCCTGACAATTTTTAAAACGCAGATGTTCACACCCTGCCTTAAGCATAACTAATCGGGCCTGGGGGCAGGAAGAGAGACACCACTGTGACATCACCGCCAGGCTGCTTCCATATGCATAGGTAGGAGAACTCCTACCAGGCACGAAGTCTTGGGGCAGCTACTCTGACACCTAAGAATGTATTGGCTCTGAAAGGTTGGCGCGACCTGCTGTTGGGCCTTGGACCCCTTGGCAGTTTCGCTCTGCTCTGCTCCTTACCTACCTTGCCTGCATCGTTTTCTTTCTTGTTCTAGAAGATAGCCCTGGTTCTTGACCGCAGCTCTTACCTGGCTGCTCTTTCCAGAAGGATCTAACTGACCACCCAAATGCAAGCTGGAATGCTAAGGCGTCCCTAACCCGGGGGCTCCTGCAGCTGTCTCTCATGTGACTAACTTTTCGAGTTTCCATCTCCCAACTAGCTTCTCTGTTAGTTTCTCTGTCTTATTCTGGGTTTTATGACCAGATTTCTTGCCCTCCTGGTTGAAAATGAAAGTCGTAATGGACTTCTCCTCCCCCTCCCTCATGCCATTTCCTGTCTAATCAACGAGCGGGTCTCTTTGCTCTCTGTTCAAGGGTCTACGCCCATCTCCTGCCTGCAGGCGTGCAGCCTCAACCCCAGCTCTGTCCTCTTACTTCTCGCCTGAAACAGAGCCCTCGAAGGCGAAGGCTCCTTTTTACTTTGTCCCTGTCCGTCTCTTCTACCATTTCCAAGTCCGCTTTTCTTCCTTTAGGTGGCTACAGGGGAAACAAACCAATCCTAGACACTATGGTGTTTCTTAGGTGAGAAATGTTTTGCAATGATCTCTACCTATTTACTGAACCCCCGTATTTTAATTTTCACTAATTTGCCTGAGACTTGCCCAGCAGGCTTTCACCCCCTCCTGTATTTCCCTATCCCAAGCTGCTACCCTGCTCCCTCTCACAGAGCTTCCAATATGGCTTCCATCCCTGTCTCTGCAGCCTCTGCCTGTGCCTGGATTTCTACCACCTTCTCACTCAAATATGGAAATTTTTCCCATCTTCTAGGCCCCAAATCCAGTGTCACTCTCTCCAAGAGGATCTCCACGGTGACTCCAGCCTGTCACCAACCTGTGCTGCTGACCTCCAACAGGACTGTGCTTTCCTTAGGATAGCTCTCACACGCTGTTCTTCCTGAGATTCATCACATGCCGCGCCCCCCTTATTTTTGGGCTGCCCCTTTCTGTGCAGTCTCTTCCTCCACTCTTCTTTACATGTTCCATTGTGTCTAGTCTAATGCTTTGTTTTAGTTCTTTGTTGTTGCTTTTTACAAAATTATTATTGCTTGCCTAAGGTTGCCTAAGCAGACGCTTTAGTCTGTTGAGCTTTCTCGCCAGCCCCTGTTGTTGCTTTTGAAACAGTGTCGCTTCATAGTCCAGGCTGGCCTTGAGCACACAGCAATCCTCTTGTCTTAGTCTACCAAGTGCTGGAATTACAGGTGAGCCTAATAAATACTTTGAACAAAGAAGCTGCTCAAAACTCTAAGTGATAGGGTACTGAACAAATGAAGAAATTAATGGTAGATTATACAATAGCAGGATAAGGAAGACTAGTAGACAGGTAGTGTATACGTAGCATTAACTCATTATTACAGATCAAAATATTTTCACTCTGGATGGTGTTATAACTTAGCAATATAATTTTAATTTTAGGTCACCTCCACCATGTTATTGTTCTGTATGAGCTGGAACTGAGCTGAATTTTGATTGCTGTAGGTCTCTGTGACTGTAAGTTTCTGTTCCCCGCTGTGATGTCAATCATACGACCACAAGTCTTTGTTCCCCCATTGTGATGCTGGTCACACGTCAACCCCCTTGCGTTTAGGACAGCCCAACAGTCCGAGTCGTCCAGTCAAGTTACAAGTTATCACACCCCCTTGTTAATTCCACTAATCGAGGAAAAGGTCAACTCTATAACGATTGCTGTTGGCTTCTGTAGTACTGCTTGCTCCTATATAACGTGTATCCTCCAGTCAGGTTATAGATCCTCACGCCCTTTGTTCTGTAAACCCACCAATCAAATAAATTTTTTACCCTATTAATGACTGCAGTTGGCTTCTGTATCACCGCTTGCTTCTATATAATCCCTACACACTTCCCCCTCGGTGCGCCTCTCTGTGCACTTGCACTGAGACCGCTGCTGGGTACCAGCTAAAATAAAACGCTTTTTTCTTTTTGGAAGTTTGCCTCGTTGTCCTCCCTTTTTGAGTTACAGCAGATGGTAAATCTGAGTAGCTACTGTCCTGAGCTCTCAAACCACCCTTCCTTCAACTGCCCTTCTTTCTCCTCTGAGAGCTCTTGGCTCCAGTAACCTGCGACAACATTATAGTGGCCCTAGCCCATCACGATCCAGTAACTTAAAAAGTGACCTAGCCTAAACAAGTTCTCCCAGAATTAGCTGACATGTGTACAGTAATTTTGAGTAACACCATGAGCAGATGAGGTTAATGAAATGGGCTTTTATTTTTTTTTTAAACTGTGATGGGTAGTTGCTTTATTTATTTTTCTTGTTTCAGAACCTTTTTTTATTTATTCACTCATTTTTTATGGCCGGCTCAGCCTGCTCTGAGAGCAGGGCTGGCGCAGCATGTGGTGCCGGGGATCGAACCGCGGTCCCTGAAGCCGCCCAAGCTTTCCCAAGCAGGCGCTTTAGACCACTGAGCCATCTCGCCGGGCCCCATGCTTTATTTATTTTTTTCTTGTTTCAGAACTTTGGTTTATTTATTTTTATGGCCAGCTCAGCCTGCCCTAAGGGCAGGGCTGGTGTAGCATGTGGTGCCGGGAATCGAACCATGGTCCCTGAAGCTGCCTAAGCTTTCCTAAGCAGGCGCTTTAGACCACTGAGCCATCCTGCCAGGCCCTGAAATGGGCTTTTAGACAAGATCTTGTAGTCATCTGTGCACAGAAAGAGCTGGAAGCACAGATAAGTTAGGAATTGTTCAGTGGGAACAGCTATAGGATCAGTGTGTGATGACTAGCGAGGTGTGAGTACTTACTATTAGTACTGCTAGCAGTCACAATAATGACAACTGGCATTGAAAATAGACTTTTGCAGAAAGCAAAATTTAATTTTCACAAGCAATAGCTTTCCCTCATTGTACAAATGAAGGAGTTTCCCAAGGACCAGGTAGACTGCAACGAAGCCAGGTTCCTACAGAAACACAAACCGTCTCAGTCCTTGGGGTTTCTCCAAGATTTCATGCCACCTTAGTATCAGGCAGCAATGACACTGTGGCCCTCAGGAGAAGGACAATGAGAAAGAGAGGAAGCAGCCAGAAGAGAAATAGAGACACCACGATAGGAGTGGGGATGAGGAGAGGGAGGGAAGAAGGGAAGAGAGGAGAGAGAAGTCGGTGGAAGGAAAAAGGAGGAAGGAGGGAGAGAAAAGCAAAGAGAGCCGGGAGGGAAGACGGGAAAGGAGGCCAAACAAACCACTAGGCAGACAGTGGAGCGCTGAGAGCCTACGCCTCTTGAGAAACCACTGCACAGCATGTTAAACTTGGAAATACTTCCTTGACTAAAAATATTGTAACACTTATTTTATAATTTTAAATTTTGAACTTCAACTCCTAAATCCCATCTTGTCTGTCACTGGGCATAATCAGGAATCCTGGCAAGCGGGAAGCACTCGACTCCGCCTTGTTTCCAAATACGCCAAAATTGGGGCCCAGCGGGATGGGTCAGTGGTCTAAAGCGCCTGCTTGAGGAAGCTTGGGTGGCTTCAGGGACCGTGGTTCGATCCCTGGCACCACATGCTGCTCCAGCCCTGCCTTCAGGGCAGGCTGAGCCGGCCATAAAAGTGAGTGAATAAACAAATAAAGGTTCTGAAACAAGAAAATAAATAAATAAATAAAATTTAAAAAAAAAAAACAAATACGCCAAAATCTTGTAATGGTCAATGGAGAGGTCGCGGCAACTCTCTGTAGCTCCATTTGTGCATGAATGGGGCACCTACTTGTTTCAAGTGCACAAATTTCTTAAGTTGTGAAGCCAATTAACACGCTCTTTTCAGGCCTCTCCCTGGAACTCAAGAACAACCAGCCCGGGTTGAGAGCATTCCCGTAGGTCCCCGAAGCTGAGCCAGGAGGCTTGAGGTTACCATGGAGACGCTGACAGCTGCCCGCTCCTCCAGCGTTCTTCGCACATCTGCGCATGGCCATGGCCGGCGGCCTGCGTGTCTGCTTCCACCGCAGAGTGAACTCATCTCCCAGTGGCCTCTTCTGGAAACTCCCGCCCTGCTGGGGATCTGGCAGCGCTTTAGGGAGACGGAGCAGCCCTGAGAGCAGGAAGCTGGGCAGCTGGAGGTGGCGAGCCTGGCAGCTCCCACCCACGCCGCCCCCACACATCCCGGGAGCCCTGAGCGAGAGGCGGCGCGCAGTGCGGTTCCCGGGAAGGCTCCTCACGGGGCCAACCTGAGCACATTCCAGCCTGGACTGTAGGCAACACAACACTGAACAGTCCTTCTTTGCTTTGGAGGTTGTTATGACAGCCAGGAATTTGCAAGCCAAACCAGACCTGGAGAAGAATTCTGTCCTTGGCCCCCAAATCTGTGGCCCTACAGTTTGCTAAGGGTTGCTGCTGTCCCCCTTTGGTACCTGCCAGATGGAAGGGGCTCAGGACCTGGGGTCTGGAAACATCCCAGCAGAAAGGGTACTGGCAGGCTAAATGACATTGCATCAGTGAGAATGTAGGTGTGCTAGGAAAACTGGCAAGCCAAGTTGGGAAATATTAACACAGGCCTCAGCAAGAAGCTCATCGTCTTCTTGAAGCATCTTGTGTTTGGTTAGCGCTCTGTGCCTGGCCAAACAGTTCCCACCCATTATCTAAGGGGACCCTGCATCTGCCTTACAAAGCAGTGAAGCAGGTATTATAATGCTTGGCCAATATAAGGACAGCTAAGTTCAGTAAGAACGCTGTCAAGGGCCAGGGATTGGCTCAGTGGCACAGCACCTGCCCAGCATGCACGAGCCCCTGAGTTTGGTTCCTGCTACCTCCTTCCCCCAGAAACAGTGCAATAACAACAACAACCAAAACCCCACCAAGAACACAACAGCTAATAAAGAGCAGAACTGAGGCTTGTCCCCAGGCCTCCAACTCAAAGTCTTGCTCTTTTCATTCTTTCCTGGTGATCTTCAAAAGCATAAGACAGATTACAACCGATCTGGACAATTTAAATTTTTTTTTAGGGAAGCGACACTTAAGAGGGATGATTGTATGGCAAAACAGGCAAAGCATAAAAGTTAACATCTCAGTTTTTGTTTGTTTGTTTTGGTGCTGCTCAGGATCAAAGCAAGGCCCCCCAGATTCTAGGCCCCACCACCGAAACACACCCTCCACCCCGGCTGATCTAGTGCTAAGTGCACAGTGCAGAAGGCTACGTACATTCCGCTTGTGCCACCCGAGCCACCCCTAGCCCTAGCACTTTTTCATCCTCCCAAAGCGAAACTTTGTACCCCCTGAAAGTGGCCTCCCAAAGTCCTCCTCGCAGTCTCAGAAGCCACCGCTGTACTTTCTGTCTCTATCGACTCGATTACTCTATGTAAGCAGGACCATGCTGTCTGTGGCCTTTTGTAAGCCAGCTTATGTGACTTACTCAAGGTTCACTCCTTTTGTAGCATGAGTCAGTTTCTTTCTGTTTAATGCTAAACAATATTCCATTGTACAGAGACAAATATTTTGCTTATCCATTTATTGGCTGGTGGACGTTTGAGTTCCTTTGTTTAATATATATATTGTTATGGTTTATGTCTAGTTGTCCCCCCAAAGCCTCATGGAGTCATTGGGCGGGGACTACTAGAGTTTGAGACTTGATCCATGATCCCTGGGATTATAGGTTTAGGTACTGATGGGATTATGGGTGGAAGTACTTCTGGGATTATGGGTGTAGCTTTGGGCGGGAGCTAAGGCGGAGAGCCTGAATGTAATATAAAGAGAGACAGAGAGGCAGACTGGAGCTCTAGCTGTTGCTTGAGCTGTTGCTGCTGTCGGTTGGCTACCTCTGCCACCATTTTGCTGCTGTTCCGCCGCCATGAACTGGATGCTCTCTGCCCTGCTCCACTCAGCCTTGGGCCAACCGAATATGCACTGAAACCTCCACGAACTGTGAGCTAAATAAACCTTTCCTTCCTTCATTTTGAGTGTTGGGTATTTGTCCCACCAACGAGCAAAAAGTAACTAAGACATATATATATTATATGTGGGGCCCATATGGCATATGGTACCAGGGTTCGAACCTGAGTCCTGGGTCCTTGAACTTGTAGACAGTAGCTTAGACCACTGAGATATCTCTCTAGCCTCGCTCTTTGGCTGTTGTGCTGAATATTGTCATAAGCATTGATACACAAATCTCACAAATCTCTCTCTCTCTCTCTCTCTCTCTCTCTCTCTCTCTCTCTCTCACCAGGGATTGAACTCAGAACCTTATGTTTGCCAGGCAGGTACATAAGCCACCGAGCTATATCCCTAGCCCACAAATATCTCTTCAAAACCCTGTTTCAGTCCTTTTGAGTAGGTACCCAGAAGTAAAACTGCAGGATCAGATGGTAGTTTCATCCATCTTTCTTTCTCTCTTTCTTTCTTTCTTTCTTTCTTTCTTTCTTTCTTTCTCTCTCTCTCTCTTTCCTTCCTTCCTTCCTTTCTATTCTTTTCTATTTTTTCTTTTTTTTTGAAACTGCCGTATTGTTTCGTATTGTAGCTACACCACTTTACATCCCTACCTACAGCCCATAGGGGTCTCAATTTCACCAAAACCTGCTCTATTTTCTGTATATACTTTTATACATCTTTGCCCATGAGGACATAAAAGGTTGATCTTTAAGTGTACAGTTGTTCAGGTTGACTTAATTACAGGGATTCGGGAATGGTCCTGATGAATCCAGGTTCTTTCCACTGGACAGGCAAACCTGGAGCCCAGCCAGAAACCTTGCAAAGGTGTTCTAGTGGCCGCCAGACCCCTGAGTGACCTGAGTCAGCTCTTACTTGCTCATGAGTAGGGAACGCAAACTAGATTCTACCCAGAGAAATGTCATGTGTCTGTAATGAAGATGAATTGATTATACAGGCGCTCCTTAAAGAATGCTGCGCCCTCTGCTGCCTAGAAGGTGCCCGCACGTGCACGTGACGAGTGAGTCTGCACGGGAGGTGGAGCTGGAGAAAGACAAGAGGAGGATGTGGCCAGGGAGGTCGGCAGTGCTCTGCCCACGCAGTCCTGGCATCTTAGACATCCCTTCAGCCTTCTTATTGATTCTTTCTCCACCCTCCACCCACTTCATCAAGACAAGTTAGATCGGATTGCAGAATTATAGATGGATCACATGACTGGAGCATTTAGACTCCTATCGTGTGGTTTGGGGTAGTGAGGAGGTGTAGGGCTGCTGAGATGACTCGAGTTCAAGTCCTCTTTACATCAAACGCCCTCTCTTCCAGGAAGCAGTCCCTGACCCTGAACAGGAGGAAATAGCACCTTCTTTTAAATTCTATAACACTACACTTGTACTTCTTTTAGAACCAAGGCTACGTTCCAAATCTTAGGTTTCTGGTCACTTAAAGAGAATAGTATGTCCCTGCCCCAAGTGGAGCTTCTTAAGGGACAAAATCCATTTCTGATTGGAACAATGTATAAAGCAAATGACCTTCAAAAGCACCTCGTCGATGCCTCTTGTGTGTGATTCAGTGCCTGGAACTGTGTCACTCCCGCTTCTTGGTGGACGAGCAACAGTGGGTGCTGGGAACAGGACCAGTGAGCCACTGAGCAGCGTCTACCCAGCCTCCTTCTGGACTTTGCACCTCCTCTGGGAAGTCAGGGAGAAGTGTGCACCGAGCCCTGCACCCAGGTCTGCTTCCTGTGTCTCTCCTGTGTCCACGCCATAGACCAATTGATTCTCTCTTGCACCTGCACAAAACGAAGCATAGAAAAGAACGATGGACTCCAGTGATGTCTCACCATTCCTCCGCTTTAAGTCCTAGTCAGGTGTATCTCACAGTCACAAAGACCTAGGAGCTCTCTCTTCATTGTTTTCTGGGACATAACTGTGACTCAGAGAAGTTCTCCATCCTGACTTCCTGACCTGAAGCTTATGTCTCAGTCCCTTGGGCGGGTGCAGTACCTGACACTCACAAGCTAAAGGAGAGGTTGATTTTGGCTCACAGTCTGCCGAGATTTCAGCCCACAGCCTCTGGCTCTAAGGCAGGGTGGCACAGCAGGTGAGAAGCAGAGAGGAAGGGAGGAGTCAGGGCCCCTTCAAACAGACCCAGCCTCCTAGGGACTAGTTAGCCATTCTGCTCCCCATAATGGGACCACCCTCCCACTGAAGCCTTGGATCAGGCAACAGTGTGTATACCTCCCCCACCTCCTGGAAACGGTATCAGCTAAGATGTATGCAACAGAGGCTGGAATCTGTGTGACAAGTTTCTCTGTTTGTGGTGGGTGGGAGGTCGGGCCTTCTCCCCCTCCCTCTCTCTTCTGTGCCTGGGTCCCACAGACACCAGTCTTGTCACTGAGCAGCTGCATGCAGCTGCCAGTAGCCTGTAACATCTCAGCCACAAACTACATGAGCTCCCCACAGGCAGGACACGGGTGACATAGTCAAGCTGGACAAACTCTGCATTGTCCTCATTTTGTCTTATGGCTTCAAATGAGTCTCATCCGTTACTAGGAAAACAAAACAAAACAAAACAAAACAAGGCCCGCTCTTTTCTGGGTCCCTCACACCTGTCAGACATCTTGAAGTTCTCTATTCGCGTTTCTAACCCTGTAGGAACAGGCAGGACCATTCTGTGTGATCACTGTCCTCACACTGGAAAGGGAAAGAGGTTGGTCACTGCATAGCTAGCTTTCAAGCTTGTCCCCACGTCTAACTGAAGGGTGACCCTGAGACAGCACAGTCCCAGGGGGCCTATGCAAAAGGGCGGAAGAAAATGTGACAGAAGGAAGTCTACAGGCTCCTCCAGCTGGGTAGGAGACAACAGCTGCCCCGATGTGGACTGAAGGCAGACTTAGGGCCGAACTCAGGCTCTACGCTTGAGTGCAGGGCAAGTCCGGAGAGCGGCACCCCAGCTAGGAGAGTAACTATTTCTCTCTTCTGGTTTAGTGATTTCTGTTCTCCGCCAGGGGCTCACGTGGTAACAGAGAGAAACTTGATGCTGGAATCGCAGAACAATCACACAGGTCGCTGACTGACTGCAACCCAATGCCAGGCAGGAGTCCTGCTACCCACATCATGGCTTGTCTTCTGGGAGAAGTCACTCCGGAACCATAGCAGTCTATGGGGTAGAGCGCTACCAGGAGTCAGACGAGGGCACCTGGAGCTTTACGTCACCCGCTAGCAGTGTGGTGCCACATGTGCGGCTTGTTCCTCTCATAGTTGGTATCTTTTGAAGTCAAATGATAGGTTGATGCCCCTGGTGTGCTCCTCCTGTTCCTCACGCACTTGGCACCTTCGTACCAAAGCTTTTGCTCTCAGCTAGGGCAGGGAACAGTTCAAGGAAAGGAGACAGGACCACTACTATTGCTTTTGTTGCGTTCCTTAAGCAACCACTAGCCATCTGTTTCCCTGTACAGAAAGGAGAGGCTGTCTTCCTCTGCTTTGCGAGGGAAAGGCCCTCTGCAGAACCAGCTCAGAGCGTGAATGCATCCCGGAGGCAGGACCCACACTGCTGCATTAACTCAGCCGGAAGAGAGAAGGGAGCACCTTGTATTCTACAGTCTGCAGTCTTCTTAGCTCCAAATGAAAAACATTACAGATGTGACGTTAGCTAAGAGAAGGTAGGAACACAGCCAAGTGGAGTCCAGTCAGGAGAGGAGCCGGAATCAAAATCAGCCTGGCTTTCCCAAAGCCTGCCAGCCTCCCAGAGCGGGCTACTCCACAGGAATTGAAAGTAGAGTGAGGGAGAGACTGAGAAAACCCAGAACTCGCTGCCTCAGGGAAGAAGGGCGAATGGGGAGCAGAGGCTCCTGATGCCACCTGAGACCCCACAGTCACAGGAGCCTTTTCTGTTGCTCTGGGCTTTTGAGCTCCCATGGACCCCTCAAGCTCTCAGCAGGCAGAGGCAGCTTGTGCATCCCGGATGTAAGCAGCCAGATGGGGCTGAGACCCTCCTCATGAACAAATATCCTAAAGGAAGCACCAGCCTCGAAATATTCCTGCCTCCTGCTGTGCCCACATGAGGGACAACAGAACAGGTCCTGACTCTTCTTCCCTCTGTCTCTCTCCCTGGCCCTTTGGGCCCACTAGCACGAGGAGGAGAGCAACTTCTCAGCCTCTGCTAGGACACAGGATCCTCAGACAGCACCCGCAACAGTTGTCCAGGCCTGGCCCCAAAAGCCAGCTGGGGCTTCTTACCAACCAGCCTCAAAAAGAAAGAACACACTGAATGGCCAAATTGAAAAGTATCCTTGTAGGACAGGAAGGAATATATAAAGATGACCTTGTTTTAATAGAAAAAGGAAATGGGGCTGAAATGAGCTCTTTTCACCGTAGGGAATGGAATCCTAGGAACTCCACTTAGTTTTGGTTGGAACAAATATTTACTAAGTTGTATGTGTTGGACAGTGGGCGCCTTCCTCTTAAATTTATTTCTTCCTCCTAGCAGTGGATGTCTACAAACTGTGAGCCCAAGTGAACCTTTCCTCCTTAGAGTTGTGGGTGTCAGGAATTATATCTCAGGGACACAACACGCATAACAATGCGCTGGATCTCTCACGCTCATCTATGTGTCTGATTTGCTTTTTTTTTTTAAGACAAGGTCTTGCTATGTAGTTCTGGCTGACCTTGAACTCAGTAGGTAATCCAGGCTGGCCTTGAATTTGGGACAATTCTCCTGAGTGCTGGGATGACAGGCATGTGTCACCATGCCCAGCATTAATCTTTCTTCCCAAAGTGGTTTTTTTTCAGAACTGGGGATTGAAGTCAGGCCTTTGTGTTTGCTACACAAGCGCTTATTCTACTAAGCTATTCCCCCAGCCCCCCAAAGTCTTGTGTTTGCTTTGCCACGCCCTCTTCTCTGCCCATTTAATGCACTATGTTCTAAGCGGCTCCTCTGCTGCACTTCTCACTCGTCAGCTCTGAATGCTGGCTCAGAACCTTGCAGAGCACCGACTTAGGATGGCGCTCTTTGGCAGCCCAGGTAGCGGGGAGGATAAGGACAAGTCTTACAGCGGCACATGTATCTATATCATTTAATGAATGACTGGTACAGTGTCTTGGGGGTTTCTGTTGTTATTGTTTTGTGGTTGGCTCAGCCCCCCTAGGGACAGGGCTGGTGTGGCATGTGGAGTGGGGGACCAAACTGTGGTCCCTGTGCCCTTGATTAAGGTTGCCTAAGCAAGCGCTTCTGACAGCTGAGCCATCTCATCAGCCCTATGACTGATACAATGTCAACTGTGCACACTGAAGCGGAGGGGTGGGACAGGGGAGGGGTAGGAAAAGGATGCATTTGTTCACCACTGGGTTTCATTTGTGGTCATCTCTGAGGAGAAGCCACCTGCTTACATTTCCTTTGGTCCTCATTATGGTACGTTTTTATTAGCACTTTTTTCTGAGAGTCTGCAGAACAAGTCCCAGAATCCTTTGCCTCCCATTTAGAGCCCTTCACAATTTTGCTCCAAGCCACTGTCCTGGAGCCCTTGCTAGGTCTTACCATCTAATGTTACCTTCTTGTGCTGTTGTTGAACCATTTCATAGGGAAGATTTTTCTCCTATTAGCCTGGAGGTGCATTAGGGATGGGTTGCTACGTATCTTCTCAGATTCCTTAAGGCAACCAGCACAAGCTAGGTAGGAGCCAGTGTAACTGGGTGAGCGCTTGCTGCATTTCAGACCATCCCCAGAGGCGTTTCCACACTATAATTCTGTACCCAAAGCAAGGCTTTGGACTCGGGTGGTTATCTCCTGGAGCCCAAAGACCTCCACCAAGGAAGATGTACCCAATACCTCCTGGGACGCCTAGTGTCTCAGACTCCACCTCAGCCTCAGGTAGGCTAATTATTTCCTGCTGCTGACTGAAGACCTAGAGCTGAAGAAACTGTGATACCTCAAGACCTTGGGCAATCGGCCTGCTTTCAGCACCGGCCCTCCAGCACCAATCAGCAGTAATGGTGGAGTATGGGTGGGGCTTTAAAACTGTACATATGGACCTCCTCTAGAAAGAAGGAAAAACAGGAAATCTGGGTTAAAGGTGGCCAAGAATTCCTGAAGTAGTTTCACAACTTTTTGTAAGTTTGGAATTATGTCAAAACTATATATATATATATGTGTGTGTGTGTGTGTATGAAACAGAAACAACAAAAATTATCTTCTCCATGTAATTTTCAACTTCTTCAATCTTTATATTCACATTTTCAGTACATTCACATATGAATTATAGTTGTGAACATATCTATTTTCCTATTAGACAATACATATAAAGTGTAAAACAAAATTACTTCAGAGTTGAGCAAATCTTTTAACATCATAATATAAAATAGTTTTAAATTATATTATTATTATTACTATTATTTTGTCGTTTTGAGACAGGGTCTCTCTATGCAATTCAGGCTGGCCTTGAGCTCATTTTTGTAGCCCAGGCTGGTCTCGAATTAGCAGTGATCCTCCAGCATCAGCCTCCCAAGTGCTGGGATTATAGACGTGGGCCACTACGCTCAGTTTATTTTTGGAATAGAGGAGTTTTTGTGATCTAGGACAAGCTATTTAACCCTGAGTTGCAGTTCTGTTACCTTTAAAGTAGAACTGATAATGCCCATCCTTGGTACTGTCCTAAGAATTAAAATTAGAAGCTCTAATTAATACAAACTCTGGCCCACAGTTAGTGTCTGGCCTACCTGTTCCAACTTTCAAAATGTCAATTAATTACCAAGTTGTAGCCATTCTGTATCCTCAACGCCTAAGAAAGCCCCGGGTGGATGCACATGAATCAGTTTCTGAAGGTGTGAAGGCAGAGGCAGCTGGCTCAGGCAGCTGCGCGGTAGCGCGCACCTCGAGAGCTGTGCCACCCTTGCCCACGCCTCCGAGTGACCTGCAGGAGTTCCACGCACTCTCGGGCCTCTGCATCTTCATCTGCGATCTAGGGCTGGTCTTCATTATCACCGGGAAAGGCTAAGCTGCTTAGGGCCCAGTAAGGGACGGCCGCAGCCCAGCCAGAGCCAGCGCGCAGCCCTCACGGCCCTTTCCTTCTCCACTGGGTCGTGCCCCACGGAGCAGCAGCTGAGGCCCTACTTCGGGGGACCCTCCTTGCTGCAGTCTATGTGGGCCTCCAGGGCCGGGCCTTTGTGGCTTCCTGAATGCGGGGGGTGCACAATCGGCCTGGGGCCACGTGCAGGCTTGCTGGGCCGCTCCCTAAGGCCCACTGCGGACTGCGAGGGTGATGGCCACTTAGCTCTTCCACGGGCTGAGGGTCCACTGTATAAAAACTGACGGGCAGAAGAGCATAAGTGAAAGGCCAAGCAAGGCCAGGCGAAGTGACGGAGGTGCCAAAAAAGGCGGCTAGTCAGAAAAGCAGCCAAGGCGGCTGGCGACCTTCCTCAGCATCTATTTCTACCCAGAGCGGTTCCTGTGGCCAGCTTGGTATCTACACTGACCCAACAGGACTAGGAGGGCAGGGAGAGGCCGGGTGGGGAGATGAGACGCGAGAAGCGTGAACAAGGCAAGAAAGAGAAAAATGGGGGGCTGGTTTGTGACAGAAGTGGAATCTGAGAATGTGATGGGGGGCAAAGATGCAAGCGCAAAAGCCGAGGGGAGGACAAAGTGCGCGCAGCGAACCGACAAGGCCCCGGGGCTGCGGATTCTCTGCTGCACGGTCGCGCCCAGCCGAGAGCCCTGCAGCCTAACTGCGCCCAAGAGCCCCAAGCCCCGGGCCTCCCTCCCGGCCGCGGCAGAGCCCCGCCGGGCCATCTCCCGCCTCTGCCCGCCGCCTGGCAGCCTCACCCGCTCATCCCACCGGCGGGGAGGAGGGAAGGCAGGAGGGCGGGCGAGGAGGAGGAGGAGGAGGGAGGGGCTGCGGTAGGAGGCAACCATGTGGTTCCAGCTCAATTTTTTTCCCTCTCTTTCTCCACTCGTTTTTCTTTCCAAACAGGGAAAAGTGTTCTGTGAAGCGGAGGTGCCTTTCCGCCTTGCCTTTTCCTCCCAGGCTCTGCTCGCCGCTCCGGTCGGGCGCTGGCTGCTGGGCGCGCGCTAGGGACCCTCGGTGCCCCCGGGCGCAGGGCGCGGGGACCCGGGGCGGGGGCGAGGCGCGAGGCCGACTCCCGCGCCTGCACATGGCTGTAGCCCCGCGCGCTCCCCGAGGCGCCGCGCCCAGCTCCCCCGAGGTCCGCCGGCTGCGCCCGGACGCCCCGCAGCCAGGCAGCGGCTGAGCGGGGGCGCGCCCGCGTCTGGGGATCGGGATGTCCCTCCTCCGCGTCCTCTTGCTAGGTGAGTGCCACGGGGAGGGCGGGGTCCGGTGGGTTGGGGTGGACGCGCCTTGGCGCGAGGGTCCCCGGTGGTCCCCGCAGTCCTCTGCGGGAGCCGACCCCTCGGTCCCTGCCTCCGCGCCACGGAGAGCCGCGCAGCTGGCAGAGGGGACCGCCTAGCGGGCCTTCGGAACGCTCCAACATCTGGGCCCTTGAGCGAGACCGAGGTTGGGGGCGTTTCCCGGTTGAGTTTGGCCGCGAACTGTTTGATGTGGAGGGTGATTTTTAGGGCACTATTTGGTTTCAGGAGTCCGTAGGGAAACTAGAGAGCTGGGGGAGGGAAGGTTCATCCAGGAATTTTTGTGCCAGGTTTCTGAGGGTGTGGAGGGCTTTTTTGTTTCAGGCAGGCGCCTCAGAGAGCTCAGATTAGAAACAGATGTGTTGAAGGGTAAGAAGAAGGGAAGAAGAACTAGACAGGGTGGGAGAGGAAGGGGGAGAGGGGTCGAGGTGGGGAGCCAGAGAAGGCGCAGCTCCAAAAATGACACTGGGGGGAGGGAGGGAGGGAGGGAGGAAGGAAGGAAGGAAGGGGAGAGAGGGAAGTATGAGCAGAAGGAGAATGGGAGAAGCAGAAGAGAGAGGAACCTGAGCAAAAGGAACGAGGAAAAGACTAAGAAGGAATGGAGCGGGAAGAGAGAGACAGAGCAGGTAGCTACTCCTGCTGAACCTGGGCCTGGGGCTGAGAAGAGCCATCCTGAGTGTCCCTTACAGTGTCACCCAGGTGAGACCCCTAAGGCCTTAGGGTTTCAAAGACACAGGCTGAGGACAGGAGTGTCCAGGATGGTTCCAGCAGCCATGTGAGCAGCAGGGAGCCACAGAAGGGGGAGTGCGCCTATCTGAGGAGTATGTACCGGGACCCACAGGGGGCCAGAGCGGAGGGCTGCGCTGGGAGCACCACCCGGGACCCTGGCCCCGAGGAGACCAAGCCCTGGGTTTGAGCGGATGAGCTGACTAGCTGCCTCAACTTGTTCATTGGCCAAAGCTTTCCTTCCTTAACTCTAAAACAAAAAGAGCTGGTTCTGAAGGCACTGCCAGCTCTGCCCGCCCGCCTCCAGCTCCAGGACTCATGAGGTCTTAGAACCCGACATAGGTAGGCAGCATGCCTTGTTCTCTAGACCTTGCCAACGGATGTGCCACCCTCAGCTGGTACCCACCCAAGCTGGAGGAAAGGAAGAGGTCTGCTAAACCAAACTATTGCTCAAGGAGGGTGGGGGAGGACCTATTTTCAAAGCTCTGAGAAATTTTCCAAGTATTGCAGCTCTGCTCCTGCTTACATGTGCCATAGTTGGGTGGCACCTCTGACACTACTGGCCCACACTGCTAAGCTGTCAATTATTAGATGGTCACTAGAAAACCAAACTTCAAAGTTGTCTTACTAGCCGGGCGTGGTGGCGCACGCCTGTAATCCCAGCACTCGGCAGGCTGAGGCAGGAGGATTGGTGCGAGTTTGAGACCAGCCTGGGCTACAAAAGTGAGCTCAAGGCCAGCCTCAACTGCATAGCGAGACCCTGTCTCAAAAAGACAAAAAAAACAAAAACAAAACCAAAGTTGTCTTACTAGAAACAGTGAATACCCATTACATTCTGGGCTTGCTGATTTTTTTTTTTTTTTTGTCTTTTTTGAGACAGGGCTTGCTATACAGTTGAGGCTGGCTTTGAACTCACGGTAGCACAAGCTAGTCTTGAACTCACAACAGTCCTCCTACTTCTGCCTCCCAAGTGCTGGGATTACAGGGGTGTGCCACCATGCCTGGCAATACGGAACATTTTATGTTTACTATTTTGTTTCATTCTCCACACCAACCTGATCGGCTATGATTAGTATCCTTATTTTATAGATAAAGAAATATAAGTGTAAAGCATATAATCCTAAAACTCTGGAAAGATGAGGATGGAGGCTGTCAAGTTTGAGGCCAGTGTGGGTAATATAGCCCTGTCTTAAAAATAGAAAGGAAGAAGAGAAAGGGGAGTATGTGGATCAGTGACATAGTTCAGTGTGGAGGGCCTGGGTTTACTCTCTAATATCAGCAGGCAGAGAGAGAGAGAGACAGGGAGACAGAGAGAGACAGAGAGGAAGAAGAAGTAGGAGGAGAAGGAAAGGGAAGGGAAGATAAAATCAGGCTGTACACAGGTCAGGTAACTTGTTTAATTAGCAGAAACAGGATTCAAATGTTGGTTGAGTCTTGTTTACAGTGGAAAGTGACTTTGGCCCACATACGTGGTTGGGTGAAATTAGCTGGTGGCCTGAATGTTGATGACTGTCTTCCACCCAGTTCATGAGAGACAAGGATCTGACCAAGACTTCTGTCCAAAGATATCCTTGGTCACTGGCTGTTCTTTACTGAGTGTCTGCTGTGTGTAACTGCTCTTCCGGTAAGAAAAGTAATCTGGGGGGTTGATTCTTTGCCTTCATCATAGAAGCTGCTTCTCCTGATGTCTTTCTTAGGGCTGTCCTTATAAAGTTTTTGCAAACTAAAGGCCAAGGGCCGGCAAGGTAGCCCAGTGACTAAAGCTCTGCCTAGGGGAGCGTAGGCAAGCTCAGGGATCTCAGTTCAATCCCTGGCACCACATGCATGCCAGCTCTGCCCCTAGGGTGAGCTGAGCAGGCCAGAGTCAGGGCATAGTGCCACATGCTTATAATCCCAGTGCTGGGGAGGCTGAAAGCAGGAGGAGCACCACAAGTCTGAGCTGTGTAGTGAGACCCTGTAACAATCAAGTTCATTAAAAAAAAAAAAAAAAAAGATAAATAAATAAACTAAAGGCCAGGTAGACAGGAAATAAGGACTGCCGACTTAAAATTCTGTACTGTGGAGTTCTCATATTCATGACAACTATTAAGCTTTTGTCACATGTGGGCTTTTGTCAGAGCTACTCAGGCTCATGACATCCCAACTTTAAGTAGATCAACCCACGTAAGTAAGAAACAGGCGTCAGATGAGTTGGTGGAAGGCAGTTTTCCTCGATCAGCCCTATTTGCACGGTGGTTGTGAGCCACGGTAAGCTCGGGCATGCGTCAGCAAAATCAAGTTGCCTGAGTCCTCAAATTGTCCAGTGGCCTTTGAAAGCTGCCCGTAGTCACTGCTGGCTTGATGGTGGCTTTCTCTTTTTTCTTGAGAATGCACAGGACAGCAGGGGGGCAAGGACGGCACAAGGGCTCACAGTCTGAAGTAGGACAGGCCAGCAGACTCCTTGCTTTGGGGACTGCCAGTGAGAGGGCCAAGTGTCCTGCCTCTGATATGGATGAATAGTGTCCTGGGCCCAATATGTAGAGAAGGAGGGTCCCTCCTGGCCACCCCCACCTCCACCCCCAGCGGCTCAGGTCCTCAGTCTTCCTCGACTGTTTCTCCTAGACTTCGCAACAACTGCCATGTTCTAGTCCTGCTTGTCCTCTGTCGTCCATCCTACATGCTCTTGCCCTGTAGGACAGCTGGCAGCAGGCAGACAGCCTGGCCTTGGGCATGCGGTGAGTTAGGTGTGCTCTTCTTCTGAATGTTTTGCCTCTAACCTTAAATTCAAAGTTCCTGTATTATCACAGGCTATCACCTTTCATTTTTAAATCTTGAATAGTCTCCACTGCTTTTATTTTTGTTTTATGTTTATTTGTTGTGGAACCAGGGATTGAACTCAGGACCTTGCACTTGCCAGGCAGGCCCTGGTGCCCCTGAGCTATCTCCCCAGCCCCTCTGCAGCTTTTAATCCTGAGTACAAACAGTTCATTTTGAGGGAATGGGTAAGGATCAGGGTACTTGGTCTCCCCAAAGATGAGCTGGGGGGAAGCATCGAGTGCCTAGCCCACTGGTCTGCAGGATCCTGACAGGTCTTGGTAGGATTTAGTGTCCTTCCTTCCACGTTGGTGACAATGGTAATAAGAACATGCAGTCCCAGTGGGCTCATCTCTCATCTTGTCTGATTTTTGTCTCATGCTCAGCTAAGCAGTGTGTATGTGAGTATTTTGTGAATATACTTAATGACAACGAACTAGATAGTCATTTTAAAAGATAGAATCAAAGACTGCCAAAATTGGGGGAAAGTTAAGAGATTATCTAAATCAATACTTCCTAAAATTGGAGTTCCAGATTCTTTGCAGAATCTGATGGAAACCACTTTTCATTTATTTATGTATTGTTGGTACTGAGGAATCAACCTCAGAACCTTGTACTTGCCAGGCAAGCACTTATGCCACTGAGATATCTCTCCAGCTGAAAACCCCTTTTTAGAAGAAAAGAAACATCCATTCAATTTTGCCACTAATTTCTTCGTGATTCATTGATCTCCTGATGTTATTCCTTGGAACCCAAGTTTATCCTTGTCTAAACATTATGAAGAAGGGCCACCGAGATGGCTCAGTGGTCTAAAGTGCCTGCTCAGGCAAGCTTAGGCAACCACAGGGACCGCGGTTCAATCCCGGCACCACATGCTATGCCAGCCCCATCCCCAGGGCAGGCTGAGCCTGCCATAACATAAATAAATAAAGTTAAAAAAAAAAAAAAACCTTATTAAGAAATTGAAGTTCAGAATGAGTGAGTAAAATTACAGTTAACTCAGGAGAAGGGCCAAGACTGACACCCAAATTCCAATAACTGTCCCATCACACAGTCCTAAAGTAGGAAAATATTTTTTCTTCCTTTTCTGTTCGTGTAGTTACGATTCAAAATCACAGTCATTATTGTAATGTTTGAGTTAGAGAAGCTAAATGCTGAATAATTGGCGTGGTTTAGAAATTGCCTAAAAAATATGGCATTTGTGGTAATGTTTCAATTTAGTCATGATAACTGGAAATCCCAGAAACTTTCTGCAGTGTCATGATTAGTGTCTGCTGTGTTCCGGTAAAAAAAGAATTGACACTCTTGAAATTCCTGATGTAGGTAGAGGCGCACCAGGAGCAAGACTAGAAATCAAGGGCTTGCATTCTTTCACAATTGTGCTGCACTGTCCTCAGCAAGTTGGAAGTGTGCATCTGTTTCCTCCTCTGTGAAGGGAGGTTGCTAGACTAAGGTCTTTCTGTTTCCTTATACCTTTCTCTGAATTTTTTAAGTCTGAGAATTCACCGGCTAATCAAAATGTGGTTGTAACCAGGAACATGTGAGTGTCACCATGCTTGATGAATTTCTTTTCAGGCACTGTCCACTGGTAGCAGTTGGTGGTGTATAATTATAAACCCAGAAGAGACAACTAAGATGAAGAGAACAGTAATGACATCTATCCTGGAGCTATAGCCTAGGCCTGTGAGCCAGAAAGCATTATCTGAGGTCGGGGTAATGACCAGATCCCCTGTGTAGGAAGTCCAGCAGCTGAAATGCTTCTGTAACCCAAAGGACCTCACCCTAAACAGTTATGTACAAAACCTCAAGCATGGATACCTAGGAGAGTTATTAGGGTACAGGACCTGTTAAGTAAAATTATTTGAGGGCTAGGGAGATAGCTCAGTGACTTAAGAACCTGCCCAGAAAGGTCCTGAGTTGCAGTTTAGCAGTTTACAAAGAAACCTTAACTACCTTACCTTGAAATTGTTTAATTTCTTAAGAGTCATGGGTTAGGAAACTAAGCATGAACACCAACCCAAGACTTTGGATTCTAAAGACCCAATGCATTCTGCTTAGCAGGAGATGTACAATTACTCTGAAATTGAGGCTCCCTGTGGCCAAGAAGGTCACAGACTAAAGCACAGGATTCATTGACAAGGTGCCAACCCTAACCCTAAGTGGAAAATGCATCAGGACATTTATCACTCAGCCTCTTCCCCTGGCTCAGCCAGATAGTTCAGAAGTGGCTGTTTGGAGCCGGGCGTGGTGGCGCACGCCTGTAATCCCAGCACTTGGGAGGCTGAGGCAGGAGGATCAGTGCAAGTTCGAGACCAGCCTGGGCTACAAAAGTGAGCTCAAGGCTAGCCTGAACTGCACAGAGAGACCCTGTCTCAAAAAGACAAAAAAAAAAAAAAAAAAGAAGTGGCTGTTTGGGACTAATGACTGTTGTTTACAACTGAGTTACCACATATGTTGTGCATGGATTTGTAGTGCTTTTTAATTAGACCCCTCTGCAGCCCTCAAGGTCACTGTGTGGTCTTCCTGCTTTGGGGCCCAGTACCAGGGCTCCTTTGCTGGCTGGTGGTCCCAAGGCTGCAGATGGTGAGGGTTCAGGAATTGCATGATTTGCCTGAGTTTTTCTTTTTATAGTTAAATTTTTATTTTTGTCAGTTTTGACTTGTTTCCTGGATAATCTTAAAGAAAAAAAATGCAGACTGTGCCCCCCCACCCCACATGCCCATACAAAATGTCATGGTTATCTGAGCATCTGGATAGCTTTCTAGCTGTCTGGAGTTAAAAAAAATAAGTTTATTTCCTTTGGCACCATCCAGGCCCAAATGTGAAAGAATGCTGCAATGCAAACCTTTCCACTGTGAGCGGTAGTAGCTGCATCACCATGTGTAGGCTCAGCCGAAGTCTCTCAGCGATAAGATGAAAACTGCTGTTTTGGAAAAAGACAGGAGAGAAAGTCGTCACCTTTGGGCCCATCCTAAGAAGAGAACATGGGTGGCTACCTATAGACTAGTTCCTTGGTCAGCATGGAATATTGGAGGTTTTCCTAAAGAGAGGAAATGAGAGATTTGGAGTGTTGCGGTCATCATAGTTGACAGAGGAGAACAAGGGAGAGGAGAAGGAACAGGAAGAGAAAAAAGAAAGGGGAAAGAAGGAGAGGGAGGAGGAAGAGGATAAGGGAAGGAAGAGCCAGGGAGGAAAGGCTCACCGCTCCTGATGTGTCCAGAGTGCCTCTCTGAGCTCCCTGCTTCAACAAGGGTGGCAACAATCATCAATCTCCTCTAGCAATCTTTCCCAGTCTCGTCTACACCACAGCATATCCTACTTTCTCACACTCTTTCATTCACAAAATGTTGAAGAAGAGGTCAGCCCTCTAGAGCTCAGCCCCCGAGCTAGGCTCGAGATCCACTAAGCGGAAAGGCAGTTTCTGCCTCTCAGGACTTCACCCCAGTGGGAGAGACATTCATAAACAAGGAGTCACAGACTTGAGGGAGAGCTGTCATCCAGGAAAGTACCAAGGTTTTCAAGAGTTCCAAGGAGGAAGAAGCCACTTCATTGTGTCCTCTCTGTGGGACTAGGGTGTTTCTTCTCCTGTGGCCTTCAGGGACCATTCCTGATCTCTCTGTATCCCTACAGCACTTGCCCATTAGAGTTGGGTGCTCATTAAGCAGTGATATGTGATGGATCACACCGTCGGCATCAGAAAGAAGGCATCAGCGCTGGTGGGCCCTCGGCAGGGGCCCAAGTGCCTCATCTCCTGATTCCTCCTCTACTCTAAGTCATGCTCTCATTCTCCATCACCACCCGCCACCTCCGTAGCTACCTTAATTGCCTTATCCCTCACGGTGCTAAAAAGATGAATCCTAGCAGTAAAGTATGTATCTCTTAACTAATACTGGCCATCACTTCACCCAAGATTTGTATGCTGTTCCTCCACATGGAAAGATCATGGCAAGAGGAAGAAATTTTCAGATCTAAGAGAAATCCATCAGGTACAGCAGAGAGAGATTCAGTGGCTGACATGTTCTGATTTCTTTTCTGGGTGGTGAAGCAGGGAGAAAAATAAAATAAAATCCCCAAGAGGGAAATGGCTTTGTGACTTCATTGTTTAAATTTAGGCCTGGGTTTGTGGGGATGGTTCAGACTTGGAGCAATAAGCCTTCTAACCCAACCTCTGTCACTTCTCATTACTTCCAATGACAGTTCCAATTATTTCCAATCACTCTTCAAGGGGACAGCAGAGACAGGCAGAGGAGGTTTTCAGAGAGACCAATGTGAGAGACCCAGTGCAGCAGTCCCAAGACCCTCGCTCACAGCCCATCTTGGACCCTGCATAATCGGACCAATTACCTCGCCTCTACAACCTTGGTTTTCTCGGCATTCATTTTTTTCCCCACAATTCATCTAGTACTGATGCCTTCGCCATTTTGTGAAAGTTAAGCCAAGTAATATGTACAGTCTTAGCTCTGCTCAGTACGTGACAAACAGTTAAGGGTCTTTGGTTGTCATTGTCAGGCCGATTGTGGCCGGCAGAGGGTCAGCCGAGGGGTGAGCCGTGAAGGTCAGACCTGGGTGCTGTGACCGCTGCTGCTCCTGTACCCTGCAAGCAAGGCCCTAGGGTCCTTCAGGGGACATCAGCCTGCTGTGGAACTTGGGACCCCATCTGTGTGCCATCTGTCTGCAGCTGCCCTGGGAGGACGACTTTGTGTTTCTTGGCCCTGGGCAAGGGGTGCCCTTGCCGTGCTGCCTCGCGTGCCACCTGCAGGTCAGAAAGCAGCACCACAGTGTGCAAGCTGCCCGTTCCCAGCCTCCGCCCCTCTGCCGCATTGCTCCCTAATAATGCCTGTGGTCACCTGGTCTGCCCAGCTTGTACACATAGTTGCTGGGCTCATTTCTGCATTTGGTATCAAATAATGCCTTACTGAGCAGTTACTATGTACCAGGGGTTCTCGTGCGAGCCATCTCTTGTGTCCTTACAGAAACCTAAAAAGTTGGTATTATTTCTGTTTTTTATAGGTCAGAAAAGTGGGGTGTAACAGACCAGGTATTTAGCCTGGGCTGGACAGCCTATGGCGTCGAGTTTACCTTCTCCTTCAACATGGATCTGGGAAGGCAGGAACAAAGGCAGCAAGGATGGCCTATGGTCCGTGTGTAGCTGAGAGGGAAGGTGGCTGTGGAGAGGTGGCCTTGTTTGCAGCCTGTCCTATCTTCTGTCTTCCTGGGAGACTAGGAGGGGCAAAGGAAGCGCCTGCTGTCCTTGGCCATCCCCCTGGCGCTGTAGCTGGTGGAGGTGAATGTGCCCCAGAGGAAAGCAGGCGGGAACAGACCTTGCTGTACACAGGACTACAGTCTGGAAATCCTTCTCTAGGTGCTTTTGTCGTAGTGGGAACATCACAGGTGTCCCTACACAACTAGGAGGACTATGATATCACTAGGACTTACTCTCCTAGGGGACCAGTATTGGATATGTGATATGTCATTGACTGAATTCTTGTTATATGGAATGTCAGTCCCTGAGAAGACAGACAGAAAGCTACTCGGGTGCCTGGCCTTACAAGGACCGCAAGTTCCTGTGTTTCTCAGGCAGCCATGTCTTGACCAATTTGGTTTCCAGAGAACCCAACACCCAACCTCATGATGTTGTGAGTTAACATTTCCTTTTTAAGTTTGAGAAGAAAGAAAAACTCAAGGTGAGAAGAAAAAATCTGGTTTTTTCCATTGACCTGAACAGCAAAGTGTGATTTTCCTCCCCAGTGAGTGAGGGCTAAACTGGTGTCCCAGATTCCTGCGGGCCTAGAATTCCCACTCAGTTGTGTCCTCAGGCCAGACAGGTGGCGTTGGGGTTGCCAGCAAGGCCTGTTCCCGCCTGCTTTCCTCTGGGGCACATTCACTTCCACCAGCTACAGTGCCAGGGGCATGGCCAAGGACAGCAGGCACCTCCTTTGCCCCTCCCAGCCTCCCAGGAAGACAGAAGATAGGACAGGTTGCAAACAAGGCCACCTCTCCACAGCCACCTTCCCTCTCCGTTGCCTCGCGCTGTTGCTGGAGGTTGGCAGGTTCCCAGGCCCGAATGAATTCAGGTGACTTTGTACTCCACACACTGCCCCAAGACCCAGCCTTCCTCCTGCCCTTTTTCTGTGTAGGCCCAGAATGACCTACTCAGCTCTGGAGAAGTGGGGTGGGAGGAGCTTTTGAGGTCATTGTCACATGCTGCTGATACTGTGCATACCAGGTTCGTGGTTCTGCACACACGGAGAAGTGAAGTTGTGAACCCAAAGAGGAAGTTAGGAGAGGTTTTATTGGAAACAAGAGGAAAGAGAATAGGGCTTGGATTTGTAGGACGGGTTCTGAATTGGGTGGCTGCATGGCCTCTCAGTTTAGTTATTTTTAAGCAAGTAGGATGCAGGAATTGCTTGTCATTGGCCATCAGTCACAGGTGGCTCTGTGGATTTAAGATGAACTGAGGATCAGCCAGATAGCTCAGTGGATTAAAGCGCCTGCTTAGGCAGACACTGGGGTAGTTGGATCCTCAGCTGCCATGCGGGCCCCACCCTCAGGGCACGCTGAGGCAGTGATTGAGCCTGGGCATGGTGGGCATCTCTCATTCCAGCTATTGGGAAGCTGAAAACAGGAGAATCACTGCAAGTCTGATCTGTGTAGTGAGGCCTTGTAGTCCCTGTAGACCCTGCCCTAAAATACTAAATAAGTAAAGAAATTTTTTAGAAAATAAAATGATTAACTGGGATTCAGATTTCTAACCCTTGGAGCTGGGGATATAGCTCAGTAGAATAAATAAGTGCTTGCCTGGCAAGCACAAGGACCTGAGTTCAATCCCCCATTCTGCAAAAAAAAAGAAAGAAAGAAAGAAAAAGAAAAATTCTAACTATGTAGGGTTAGCAGGGCTGCACCTCCGCGTTCCATGTTGCCTGATGAAGTTCATTCATCATCCAAAGCCTAGCTCTTGGTATACTCTAGTTTTTATCCATGTGGCTGGCCACCCTGCTCGGTCTCAGGCCCTTACACTAGCTAGCTGCTTCCCTCAGAAGCTAACCAAATAAGCTATTTTCTACACTGCCTTTTTCCTTTGTGCCCCTGCCCAAGGGTCACCCACTCCGCAAGGCCGCGCCGTTAACTGGCCCAACACGTCATGGTGCTTTGTCCTCAACCCTTCCTGCTTCACACCACGTGCATGCGCATGAGGGCCTCTACCTGCTACCTTATTTCCGATGGGCTCTTCTCACTCACTGGCTCCCCCAGACCACTGACTTCCCACTGCTGACTAAGGTCCCGCCTACAACGCCTTCCCTGGCTCTGGGTGTAGAGCTCTGGACCCCCAGAACACTCATTTCCCAGCTTTACAATGGCTTAGCTCACATCACTGTGTGGTTTGAGTTCCTCTGACTTTTTTGTGTGACTGTGAGCAGTGAGAAGAGAGCCTGGTGGCTGGCATATGTTAGATTCTTGCGAAATGAGCTAATGAAAGAAGAAATGGATAAATCAATGGATATAAATATAAGTTTATAAAATGCAACTCAGCTGCTGGGTATGAGGCACACACCTAGAACCCTTGCACTGAGGAAGCCAGGACAAGTCCGGACCTCCAGCCTGGATCCCATGTGAATTCAAGGCCAGCCTGAACTGTACACTGAGACCCTTTCTCCAAATACAAAAACAAAAACAAAAAAAAAAGCAAAAATTCAAGATGCGTCCTAGAGCATCCCTAGTAGGGAATTCTTCATCACTAAAAAGAACTAGAGGGGGAAAAAAAAAAAAAAAAAAACTAGAGGGGCTGAGGAGATAGCTCAGTAGAATAAGTGCTTGCCTGGCAAGCCCAAGGGCCTGAGTTCAATCCCTGGTCCCACCAAAAAACAAAAAAAGACCTAAGGGAGGAAATGGTAATGAAGGTCCAAAATTGAAAACAGTGGTGTTCCCTTCAGGCATGGGGATGGCAACTTCAGCACCAGCAATGAATTAAATGGACAAAGTCTAAGAAGACACGTTAAGAAGGAAAAGGAAGACAGCGCACCAGATAAGCACGCGCGTGGGCCTTTGTGCCCAGCTTCCTTTAACCAGGTGGCTACCCCGGGTGGGTACCTGGGGTTTTGCACAAGCTTACCTTCACTCTGGACTTTCACAGGTGGATTGCAGGCTGCAAGACCCTACTCCAAGCACCACTGTCTATGTGCACATTCCTGGGTGCACTTTGGTCTTTTTCTTGCCCAAATGAATGCACATACTTGTCAGGGTCTCATCTCTGGGACTCCAGAAGTTCTCTTGATGTAAGTTCCTTTCACTGCCCCCAACTTTCTAGCCAGGATCAGCCAGAAAGCTTAATGAGGCCCTTTTACTATTCTTTTCCTGCCTAAGGTCCCTAATCCCTACATTTGGGGTGTTTGCAGGCAGAGGGGGGCCCTTGCTAGAATACCCAGATTCATGCCCTAGCCAGGCCAGTTACCTTCCCAGCTCCCTGGGAAGCTCTGGCTCCAATCCTGGAGCACTCATGAGACCTCTGCGGGAGCAGGGCCATAGGTGTGGTGCTGGCAGGTCATCACAGACCCCTCTGCTGTTGCTCTGGCCCTGGGGTGCCCTCCCAGTCTAGTCCTTTAGACTTTGGTGATCTGGTTCCTTTGAATAATGTTTGGGACCTGTGGCTTCTCCTTTCAACATTCTCCTGTACTTCAGCCTCCTTACTAGACAGCCAAGTGGGCAGAGGTGCCTGACTCCTACCCTGGCTTCCTTGGGACCTCTGGGGTGGTAGCAGAAGAATTGTGGGGGCGTCTTGGCACATGGAGTTGAAGGGCCATTTCTTTTCTGTCCCTCTTTCTCTTCTGCCATGGCAGCTTCACCATGCTCGTCACTAACCTGTCCAGGTTCTCATGAGGCCAGCAGAGCAGAAGGAACACAAGCTGGGCAAGGATCACATAGAGCGTGGCTAGGGTCAGAAATCTGGTTTCTAAGCTCAGGGCTTGTCATGCACGTCTTCTCTCAGGTAGTGGCAGTGTTATGAGGCAGATGCTCTCAGCTTCGGTGTCACAGATAAGGGTCAGAGAGACAAAAGTACTTTTCTGACATTATACATTGAGTAGTTGAATCAAAACTAGAAGCCAGATCTTCTGCCTCCCAAGTCATTTCTTGTCACCTGCTTTATCTAACCACAGCGCCATTCTGAGTGGCACCTGTAGGACCCTGTGCTGCCTTCCAGCCGCTGGAGTCTCCTCTCCGCCCCCAGCTCCTCAAGCAGGCATTCAGGGAGCTTTCTCTGAAAGAAGGCTACGGGCAGAACTGGCTGAGGTCCACATGGGGAAGGACTGAGATTTCTTTAAGAGTTACAACTACCAAATGCGATGGGTTAACTAGTGGTCTTGGAACACCCAGCAGAACTGAGTCTGCATGGCTTGGGCGAGGGCCGTTCACCGAGGCCAGTTGCCAGCAGTGTAACAGGAGAGCCGGAAGAAGTGCCGTGTGCTACTGCCTGCGAAGCTCGCGTGCTGGTTTTGTTGCCATCGCCTTGGCCATTCTAGTCGTTAGAGGAGCTCCCATCCTTGCTGTCACTGAGGATGGCTGTGGCTCTCTTCAGGGGAGCTCTGGCCCTTCCCGTGAGCCTTGCTTCCTGGAGATCCCTTAGCCTGGTGGCAGAGACTCTTCCTCCACTGTTTCTAGCTTCCGGCACTGGCCTTTGGGCCTTCCCAGCACAGATCCTTGATACAGACTTATGCAAGACTTTGTCATGCACCCTGGGCTTCCAGCTGAGCTTGTGAGAACCTCACAGTGGGCTCTGGTTCCCAGCCCTGCTCATGCAGGACATTCCCATGGGATCTAGGCCCTCAGCTGAATTCTTTGGGTCGCTATTGTGTGTACGGATCTTTTGCACTCCTCTGCATTTGACTTTTTGGGTGAATATTATAAAAATAATTTATTAAAATGTTGCCCTCACAAAGCCTGACTACAACACCAAGTGTCCCAGTTTGGTCAGGATTGGATTGAAAGGGTTTACAGGATATACAAGACAGATTATTCTGTTTTGAAACCCTAACAATCTTGAGAAAACTTCCAAAGGGTCCTCTGAGGAGTATCTCACTCAGGGTGACCCTCAGACCATCCATCATGGCATTATCTAGGAGCTCCACGGAAATGCAGTCCCCCTCCCCAAGTCCCCTGCACTGCTTTAGTAAGATCCTCTTGAAGGTAAGAAGCAAAAATTTGAGAAGCTCCAGAAAAGAACTTAAAGCTCTTTGAATACATTTAGGAAACTGAAGGTTCACACGTGAGTTATTGGAACTAGGAGAAGCTCTGCTATAAGCATGGGTGCTACGCAATGACACAAAAGAGACAGGTCTATAGGTGGAGAAGCAAAGTTAAGTCCCTCAGTGGGAGGGCAAGGGTGAGGGGAGCCTTAGGCTTGTGTGGTGCAATCTTCCATCCAGCGTCTCTGATGACATCTTAGAAAGATGTGGAAGTTCCTTGGGTCCCCTGCCTGTGCCTACTCTCTGGGTAGGTACTGGGATCATCATAGCAGACAGCAGATAAGCCAGAACATGCAGCCACCAGGAAGGCAGTAGGCTTGTGCTCTCAGGACCTGGCAGCTCAGAGTCATGAAACAAGAGCACAAGGGTGAAGAATGTGACAGGAGCCCTCTGTCATCCTAAAGGATGGGCTCATGGGCTCTCCAAGGCAGATTCAAAACCTCCATGGCTCCTGCTACCTAACCCAGCTCTTTGTCAGTGAGCTATCCAGGGTGACTGTGCCTGCTCTTAGCCAGGGGGATTATTGGGCTGGGTTAGACACAGATGTAATCAAGCTAGAGCATGGTGGTGCATGCCTATAATCGCAGCACTCTGGGAGACAAGGCCAGGAGGACTAAAGTTCAAGTCAACTCTGGGGAGCTTGGCCACTTAATGAGAGCCTTTCTCAAGGGGGAAAAAAAAAAAAAGTGGCAAGGGGGTATAATTCAGTGCAAAGGCCCTGGGTTCAGTCCCCAGGAAAGAAGGAAGAGGAGAGGGGGACAAGGGAAGGGGGGAGGAAAAGCAAAGGGACTCTGTGTCCCGGGTGAGGAGGGGCATGGCCGGTTCCTCACAGCTCCTCTAGGCCTCGGTTTATCTCCAAGGAAACCTAGCTCCAAGCACTGGTTCAGTTCTTTTAAGTGGGTGCCATGTGTCATCTTCTGTTTGTCTCTTTTGCTCTATAACTTGGCCATCAGATATTAAAATCACAGGCACCAAGCAAGATGGGCAAAGACGCTTGTATTTCTGGGATTGCAGACCAGCCTTGAACTAAAAGAAGTATAACCCACATTTGTCAAGTTCCTCTGTGTTCCCGATTACATGCGCCCAGTAGAAAGCTGGGCAGAAAAACAGCCCAGGGGAGGGAATGACCGGCAGGCTTGGAGATGAATGTGCTCCTCTGCTCAGTCAGGGCTGTTTCAGACCAAGCTCATCTCCACTGTGATAGAAAGCCCTGCCTGACACTATCAAATTGTCACTTTCTCATAATGAGGGACAGGAGATAGCGTTGACCTAGGTTTGGCTTATGATAATTTCTTCTATGTGTGCTGTCTTATCTTCACTCTCAAGGGTTGGTGAATCTTATACCGAGATAAGGAGTTCAGTTATATTTGGTCTTGTGGGTGGGGCCAGACCCCTCTGTGGCCCAAGACTCTGATTATCAAAGTCCCCTTGGGTTATTAGGTTGACAGAGGAAAAAGCAAATGGTGAATGAGATCAGACAGAACAGAATTCAAAGTTGAAGTGCTTGGACTCGACAGTAAGGGAGACAGGAATTTGGGGAAAGGATGCTAGGAAGGTAGAAAATTCTTTGGCAAACAATGGAGCAAGAATCTATGAAGCGGGAGGTGAACACACAGTCCCTCCAGGGCACTGTGCCAGGCGGTGAATGGGGATGGAGTGTCTAGAGGAAGAGGACAAGGGTACAGGACTGCCAGGGAGGGGGCATGCGGGAGCAGAGCTTTGGTGAAGTCGTTGTTCAGACTCACTCTGGAAACAGCACACGTCCCCAGTATGTCCTCTGGAGGACCCGCCACGGGCAGAGGAGATGGCCTGGGCTGTGATTTGTCATGCGCTGGAAGCGTGTTTCCCTGCGTGGCCTACTGCACTTCTGAATATCCTTCTCTACTGTTGTGTGTGTCTGTCTTAGTCCATTAAGGATGCTGTAACAAACTACCACAGACTGGGTGGCTCATAAACACAGAAAGTTACTTATTTCTCATAGTTTTGAGACTGAGAAGTCCAAGCTGAAGGCACTGGCAGATTTGCTGACTAGTGAGAGCCTCTTATGGGTCGCCAACTCTCTCTCCTCTTTGTATTGTCATGTGATGGAAAGAGGGCTGGAGAGCCTTGGGGCGTCTCCTCTGTCAGAACTGGCTGCCTCTCAGAGTCTCTGCCCCTGTCTATCACATAAGTACTACCAGCATGAAGATACTGGATGGTACAGGGACAGAGGCAGAAGTGTCTGTTCTAGGGGTGGAAGGATTTGCAGTGGAGGCTGAAGAGTCTGCCCTGGAATCCAGGAGACAGTATCCGAGGTTAGGGATATTCAGGCAAAGACTGGAGCTCCCCTGAAGATCCAGAAGCAAGCCTGTCTTCTTGGTTTCCTCTGGGTACCATTTAGGCAACAAGCTGCCTCAGGGTGGGCTTTCTGTATTCAGCGCATCCCCTCAGCCCCACAGAACTACACTGAGCTGATTTAGGTGGGTATCAGTTCCTTGTCACAGAAAGGTGACATGCAGAAGGGGCATGCGTCCAAGAGGGGAGCAAGGGAGATGGGGCAGACGAAAGCCACCCAGCCGTCCTAACCATTTGCCACCAGATCACGTTTATAAAAGGTCTCCTCCCCCCTACTATCACTGTGCTGAAAACTTGTGTCCAGTTCATGAGCCCTTCGGGGACAAACCACAGGCATCAAAGTCAGTACTTCTAGGGGCCTGGGGATTTGCCTGAACATCTTACAAGAATGCAAGTTCTAGTTCAGTGAATCTGGAGTACGAGCTGAGGCTGTGTTTTCAGTAAGCTCTGAGCCAGTCTTGCTGGTCCATGGGAAAGACCTCTCAAGACGGAAGGAAGGGAAGTGAAGAGGAAGAGAAACTGAGGCACAGAGAAGGTAGCTGACCTTCCTTACATTACCTTCACTTGTTTTTTGGTCTTTTGAGACAGGTTCTCACTATGCAGGTTAACTGAGCTCACTTTGTAGCCCAGGCTGGTCTTAACTTCACCATGACCCTCCTGTCTCAGCCTCCTGAGTGCTGGGATGACCGGCATGCGCCATCACAGCTGGCCCTACATAGCTCATTAATGGCAGAGTTGAGTCCCTGCTCCCAGCCCAAAGCTCTGTGCACACCTTGGAAAACTCCAGCACTTTAACACATACCCACATTTTCAAAGACAGCTTTCAGGATTGTAATTACTTGAATGAGGAATTGCACAGGGAAGCCATGCTGCTGGTCCGCACCGCCGATGGCCCTCCTCACACTGGTTTGCCTCTGCGCCTCTCCAGTAGCTCTTGCTTAAGGGATAACCACGGTTCTTCCTAGGATTTCTGAAGGCCCTCCTGGCACAAACACTGAGCAGCTTCATACCTGATCTCCAGAGTTCCCCGTGCCACTCTGTGCCACATTATAGCACTTATTACAGCGAGCACCTCATGTGCAGCACCCGTCCTTCCTGGTCTTTCTGTCGTACTGCAGATTCCCTGCAAGCCTTCACAAGTCTGCCTCAAGGTTAGGCCGGCCTGGGTTGCATAAGTCTGGGTCAACTTGAACTACAGTAGTAGTGAGACCCTATCTCTGAAGAAAAAATCCATCAGTTGAGGGTCAATTAACCCTCAGGCCACTGAAGATGGAAAATGAAGTAAAAAGCAGCACAAGGGCCGTGTGGTCCTCTCAGTTCTCCTTGTTTCTGGTTCAGGAAGTACGACAAGATCCACCAAGGTCTCCCAAGATGCTGAGGAGACCAGGGTGCAGGCTCAGTGCCTGCTTCCCACCTTCCGGATCCCTTGTGCCTTTTTCCTTGACCTTGCTTTCTACTGAGGAGGCCTACCCCACACCCCAGACCCCACTCACCATGTCTTAGTTACTTTTCACTCATTCCTGGGACAAACACCCGGCAATCAAAATGAAGGAAGGAAAGGTTTATGTAGCTCACAGGTACTGGAGGTTTCAGTCCATATTCAGCTGGCCCAAGGCTGAGTGGCCCATGGCAAACAGCAGCAGTTCGCGGCAGTGGAACAGCAACAACGGCAACAGAGGCAACAGACCAACTAGGGGAGCAGAGAGTAACAGCTCCAGTCTGTCTCTCTGTCTCTATATTACGTTCAGGCTCTCCACCTCAGCCTGTCTGCCTTAGGCTACACCCATAATCCCAGAAGTACTTAAAACACATAAGCCCAGGGATCATGGATCAAGTCTCACACTCTAGATCATCTGTACTAAATCACATAATCCCAGTGACTCATGACTCATGAGTCAAGTTTAAGTCTATAGAAGTCCCTGCCCCATGACTGCACGAGGATTTGGGGGGACAACTAGACATAAACCATAACACACCACATCCAAGGGAATGGAACTATCCGAAAGTGCTGGGGATTTTGAGGGAAGGACTGAACTCAGAGACAGCCAAAATCCCATCTCCAAAGCCCTCTCGTTGCCCTTGGTCAGTATAACCTCTGTCTGTTCCTGATTCCAGTAAGCTTTACCTGATGTCAGCATTTCAAAATGAATCACTCACACATGGCTTCTTTTACCCTCTACACCAGGGGTGCGCCAAAGCTGCAGTTCTGATCTCACACAGAGTACACTTAGCGCCTAACACTGAGACTTGAACAAGGAATGGCCTGCTTGTCCTGAACCCTCCAGAGGGGCTTGAGCTGATCAGAGCATGCCCGAGTGTCTCATTTATGACACACGTCATGGACCTCACATGTGACATGTTGCCAGGGAGCACCTTTCTCTTCTCAGCGAAGGTGAGGATTGGCTGCTCGAGCTCCACTGCTACTGCTTTTTTTTTTTTTTTTCTTTTTTGTCTTTTTGAGACAGGGTCTCGCTATGCAGTTCAGGCTGGCCTTGAGCTCATTGGTCTCGAACTCACGCTGATCCTCCTGCCTCAGCCTCCCAAGTGCTGGGATTACAGGCGTGCTTCACCACGCCCAGCAGCCTGCTCCTGCTGAAGCTGCATCTGGGGGAAACAGCTCCCACCTCCAGCAGGCCCAAAGGGGCCAGTGACAAGAGAAGCAAGAGGCACTCATGGGACAGAACAACATAGCCCTGAGCAAGGTGAGCCCAGGCTGGGCGCGGTGATGCATTACTGTAATCCCAACACTGGGGAGGCTGAGACAGGAAAATCAGCCTGAGTTTGAGGCCAGGCTGGGCACTACATGGTAAAGACCCACATTAAGAATCAGGCAGATGGCCTCTGTAGAAAAGGGGACTGGGCCTGGAGAAGGGGAGAGGGCAGAGGGCAAGGATGTGAGGAGTGGTAAAAACTACTAAGATGATACGGTGATATATTTATGCATTGACCTCCTAAGCTAAATGTGACCACTGTATACGCTAGCATGCACGAATATAACAATAAATTATTCCTCAATGAAATCGTGTTTCAGGGCCAGGCCTTATTTGGCAGCACACTCTTGTAATCTCAGCACTTGGGAGGCTGAGGCAGGAGGATCGGTGTGAGTTTGAGACCATTCTGGGCTACAAAAGTGAGCTCAAGGCCAGCCTGAACTGCATAGCAAAACCCTGTCTCAAAAAGACAAAAAAAAAAAAAAAAAAAAAAAGGCATTTGAACAATAAAATGACAGTTGGCAAATGACACATGGAAAGTTCTGTTTTTATAACTAACAACTTTAGCCGGGTGTGGTGGCACACGCCTGTAATCCCAGCACTTGGGAGGCAGAGGCAGGAGGATCGGTGCAAGTTCAAGACCAGCCTGGGCTACCAAAGTGAGCTCAAGGCCAGCCTGAACTACATAGTGAGACCCTGTCTCAAAAAGACAAAAAATAAATAAATAATAACTGCCAACTTTTTTTTTTTTTTTTTTTTTTTTTTTTTTTTTTTTTTT
>PVJA010022362.1:0-34326 GCA_004027025.1 Myocastor coypus
AGGAGGAGGAGGAGGAGGAGGAGGAGGAGGAGGAGGAGGAGGAGGAGGTTTCAAACAGCCCTTTTGGGGTCATCTTGTCTGTTTTTAGACAGGTTTGTTCATCGCCTTGAAGTGGATAAAAAAGGAAACCCAGACTAACCATTTATGAGAATGTTTGCCCCATTAGTTAATTAATTTGAGGGATACTAAGGGTTCTCCCTTTTCCATGAAAGGGGATTGATAGTCAGAAATAAGATGAACAGGCTGCAAAAGACACTGCTCTGGGACCCCAAGGCTGACCACCCCGGCACCCGGCCTCTTCCTTCCTCAGCAAGCGCTGCTTCCGAGGCAGCAGGGCCAGCCTGCCCAGTTAGTACCATCTATAGGATGCACTAGCTGCGTTGGGCCATGTTCTTTGCTTGATACGATCCTCAGTGGCCTGAAGATCTAGGATCGGCGTGGCAGCAGCAGCAGTGACCTCTGTTACAGTTGTACAGAAAAGAATGTGAACAGGCGTCTTCAGGATGCAGGAGGAGCCAAACTTTGCAGATTTGGATTCTGGTCTTGGCTTTGTCTCATTCAAGCTTTGAGGTCTTGGATTAAATTCTCAGATTTTCCAAACCTTGGTTTCTCCAACTCTAGAATGGGTTTTAAATATCTTCTAAGACAGGATTCCTTTGAAGGTTAAAAGTTACAGTTGTCATTGATTTACACAGAGCTGGAAAAGTAGGAGGTGCCTGATATGGAATATTTGGCTATATTTGCAAAACTCCTTCAAACTCTTTCGAATCTAGTCAGTTGAATTACGTTTTGGGTAGAATCAGTTCAAACAACATTGACTTGGTGCTGTATGCTTTCACTTATTCTCAGCATTTGTGAAACTAACCAGGGCAAACACATACCCACTTGGGTACCTGGAGCTTAAGGAAGGTCTTTGTCTGACTTTTTAGGCAACCAATTCTGTATAGAAGCTAACTTAGATTCTGTAGATGGCGTGTGCTGAGGACCGATGTGTTTTTATGTTGGAGAAGGCAACATAAAGACTATAAAAGCTACTCTTGATGAATTGTTAAACTGTCCCATGAACTTTATTTGCAAAGATAATCAGATGCACGATCCAGATAAGCGCCCAGAACGGGAAGGACTGTTTCTTGCTTTTATTTACAATGGAAACTCGGTGGCTTCTCCTCCAGGGTCCTCACCACCAAGGCTCTTGTCATGCAGGTCACAGCTTCCAAGCCTCAGCAAGTGCCAGCAGAGGGACTTGACAAGTCAAGGCCTTGCCTCAGAGCTGTGGTTTTGCTGGGACCTAAAGGAGAGCTGGACTGTTTGGGGCTGGCCCAGGTCTTTGTAAAAATGAGTTGTTTGCCATCTTGATTTTTAAAGCATGGAATTTGAAGTTCTGGCCAAAAAATATCAGCAACCTTGTGTATTGCATGTAGCTTGCATAACACATGGTGGTCTGGGAGGTTGATGCCTTTGAAAACTTGATGACTTCATAGTTTGAGGTCCCAAATGGAATTTTTTTTTTTTTTTTTTTCTCTCAGATAGCATTTCAGGAATGGGGACTCTTGTTCAGAGGAAGACCTGAACTGAACTCAAATCTTGAGCCTCCTTTCTCTGTTTCTAAAATCCCCTTGCAAAGGAAACTTGTGTGTGTGCCTATGTGCGTATGCCCCTGTGTGTGTGTGCCTACATATGTGTGTCCATGTATGTCTGTGTGTGTCCATGTATATCTGTATGTGTCCATGTGTGTATCTATGTATGTCCATATGTGTGTCCATGTGTTTGCCCATATGTGTGTGTCACGTGTATGTCCATGTATGCCTGTGTGTGTGTGTGTGTGCACCCGCACAAGCATGCATGTGCATTATTTGTTGTTTACATCTGTCCCTCTTGTTGCTTCTCTGGGGGAGGAAGCTGAACCTGGGAAGCTGTTCTCAGAGGGTCTTGCAGTCCCTGGAGAGCACTGAGCAGCCACCTCTTCTGGGACTGTCCTCCTTGTCTCCTAGAAATGGCATAAGCTTTTCATAAGCATCTGGCCTATAGGGGCCCAGTCCTAACTGACCTTGCTTTTAAAGAAACAAAGGCATTTCATTCCCAGAGAAGAGGATTTTGACTTTAAAAGCAGCTATTCAGGGAACCCTTATTGTCTGAAAGCAGCTTTGAGTGTCACTCCCAGGAGAGAAGGATAAAGAATGCTAACGCTGGGAGGGGCCTCCGAGCAACTCCCCTTCACTTCCCTCAGTTTACAGATGGGGAAGCTGAGGACCCTGAGAAAAAGGCTGCGCCAGAGTCCAACAGCAAGTCAGTGGCTAAATTCTCATGAACTCTTAGAGTTTCTCATTCTTCCAAATGAGTGTGCGCACTTACCTGCCTGCCTGTCCCCGCCACTTCACACTCTGTGTTCCAACCGTACCGTGGCAGGCACTGGTCTGGTCTTCTACCTCTCACTGCACCCAGCTATTGGCCAGAATACCCAGGGGAGGTGTGAAATGGTCCACACAAATGCCTAGTAGGCGCTTCGATGAACTGGAGCCTCAGTTCCCCAAGTGAGTTCAGTTTTCTCAATAAAAAACATAGTCTTTCGAAGACATCACAGAATTGCACATTGTTCTGTCCTGGCTGTGGTTTACTCAGTCTCTGTCTTACTGCTCAGGTAGAAAACATGTATGCCTGGAGATAGGACCTCGGGAAGGGCATACGTGAAGCCCAGCCCACAGATCACTAGCCAGGACTCACAGGGACCCAAAAGTGCTCCAAGATGCCCTCGGAATATTTGTTTGTTTGTTTTTGTGGGACCGAGGTTTGAACTCATGACCTTGCACTTGCCAGGCAAGCACTTTGTGCCATGGAGCTGTCTCCCTGGCCCTGCCCTCAGAATATTGAACAAATCTTTTTCTCTCTCTAGGCCAGTGGTTCTCAACCTGTGGGTTGAGACCCCGATGGGGGTGGAATGACCAAAACACAGGGGTCACCTAAAGCCATTCTGAATCATAACTGTAGCAAAATTACAGTTTTGAAGTAGCCACCAAAATCATTTTTTGGTTTGGGGTCACTGCAACATGAACTGTATTGCAGGGTCATGGCATTAGAAAGGTTAAGAACCACTGCTCTAGGCTTACACAGTTTTGTTTATAAGACATAGAACTTTATTACCGTTTCCCAAAGTATATGCTGAGAAATACAGGTTTGCAATATCCTAAGAACTTTACCAAACAAAACAAAACAAAAGCTCCACAGAACGTATTAAATTCATATTATTCTTTTCTAAACATTGAAAATCATATTCATTTGGTTAATTGTGAACACAACAAATACGTTGTTTCATTGCCGAACTTAGCAAAGCCTTCTTATGAAACTGCCTTAGAAAATCTCTAAGCATGAATCAAATAAATATACACTATTTCTCAAGCACATTTGGTCCTAATGGCCTTATCTAATCAAGCTCCTGGCCTCAACTTGACAAACGCGGTGCAGATAATCTCTCAAGCTATGTGGCTTTGGGCTTTTCCCCTTTGGCGTGGCATTGTGCTCCTTGCAGACCCTCTCCTTTTCATACATGCTAGCATTGTTCTTCTTTTATACGTTAGCAGCTCTATATTCTAAAATAATGGACGGGCCGCTTTCAGGTTTTTTTCTCTCTCATTATCAGTGTGATTCTGTTTGCGTTTTCTCGGCTTATGTTTTTTTCAGATGCAGAAAATTATGTAATTAGCTGTGAGGTCTCAGGCCACAATTTGGGAAACATTTCCCACTTAAATTAAAGGCTCTAGGTGCCCACCCAATCCGTAATTGTGTGGATCTTTCAAAACTCTGTTGGCTTCATTTAATTGTTAAACATTAATTTAGTTGGAGGGAATCTTCAAAGAAGGGGTAGAGAGGAGAGGAAGTATGGCTGGTAGGACAAAATATTAATAGGTGGTTAAAAGCAAAACAGTAATTCTTCCCGTCAAAGCTTGCAGCGTTTGGTCACAGAAAAGAAATAACCAGGGATTCTGGGATAACACAGGTTTAATTGACTTAAAGTGACCAAAAAAGCAGCCAGAGGCAGATTTACCTTGTCTTTATTTTTTTCTTGAGGATTCAGAAAATAAAACCAAATTCTTAAAAAAAAAAAAAAAAAAAAAAAAAAAATCAAAAATGCCCTTTTCCAAGATGGTTTCCAAAAGTGTTTGTTAAAGGAAAAAAGATGGTGTTCTACCAAAAGACCAAAAAATTAAAACGGAAAAATCTCATTTTGCCAGCAGTTGGCTCGCACAACTGTTTAGCTCAGCAAGCGCCAACCCAGACCCCAAAGCAGTGGGGCAGGACTCAGCACCTTCCAAGGCGGGAGATGTGTGGAGTTGCCATGGTGATTGCTGTCAACAAAGGTTACCCCCGTGGAACCTCTTTGGCCCTGTGACCCACACACAGGGTTGGAATAATAGACTCTGTAAGTGGCTTCTGCTCGGCAAATAGAGACAGAGCTGGAAATCAATTATTAATGAGCTAGGTGACATTGACATTCATCCACATTTAATAAGCACAGCCCAGCAACCGGAGGAGAGTGAGTTTTGCCCAGCAAAGTCTCACGGGTTGGTGCAGAATTCAGAGAGAAAGAAAAAGCTAGGGACAAAAACCCAACGAGGAAGAGAAGATGGGCCGTAGCCGCTAAACAGATTTTAATTATTTAGGTTTCTCTGCTTGACATTCCTTTTGATACTAGCTTTTATCTTAAATGACCCTAAAGGATTTGACATGCTGACCATGCAGCGTGTGTCTTTTCTACCTCCTCCCACATGCCTGCCTGCTAGGAAGACAGACCCAGAGCGGTGGTTAGGGGAGGGGTGCAGCACTGGGTGGTGTGTGAGGCACAGCCTGCGTCTGTGGTTCAGAGCCCTTGGGTTCATTTCTGGACTTCTTTGCAGAAAAGCCAAATGCTAATAAAGTTTAGAAAAAAAAAAAAATGTGCAAACATGTGTCCCCTTACCCTGAGTTCTCCATGCAGAATAAGCACGACTTTGGTTTTTAAGGTTTCCTGCAGGAGCTACACTGGTTTTTGTCTCTTTAATTTCCTTCCAGGTCAGTCTTTTTTATATTGGAAAGGGAGGTGCTAAGCTGCCTAAGTTTCTGCAGCTTTCATAAGAAGGGAGAGCCATTCTTGTATAAAAGGATGATGTGCTCTGCCCTAGGGATGGGAGTAAATACACCAATGGGTTTCTATGACCATTTTCCAAATTAGTAAGCTAGGGCCCAAAGAAAGGTGCTGACACTGAAATTACATGGCTGCAAGACTTTGAAATGTGTGTGTGTGTGTGTGTGTGTGTGTTTTAGGGAAGGGTCTACAAGGTGTTCAGAGTCTCACTACTAAATCACACTCATAGTGATTTGCCCATTTACAGGCTCCCAAGAGCTGGGATTATAGGCCCACACCACCATGCCCAGTCTCAATTGCCTTCTCAGTCAACCTGGGGGCGGGGCTAGCATGGCAGGCCCAGGGATCGAACCTTGGCCCCTGTGCCTGTTTTCAGGCACATTAATCTTCTGAGCTATTTGGCCAGCCCTTGGCTGCAAAACTTTGAATGAGAAATGTTTACCAGCCCAGACTTGAGCCAGCCTCAGGCCTGCCATCTGCCCCTTTGCTACCCCTGGATCCTTTCTAGGGCCGATCCCTTCATGGGGATCCTCTCTGCTGGCTTCCATCTCTAGTCTCTAAACCCTTCCTGGTCCTAAGCTTGTCCTTTCAGCAGCCTTGTCGTGTGCAGACACTGATTGCCAATGGCACCCTGTGCAACAGTTTAGGGCGACCTCACAGGGAAACATAGCCAGCCAGCCGCCCTGGTCTGCAGTGAGTTACGGTGTCCATGCAGCCCAGACCACTTCCCGGCCCGCTGACAAAGGAGGCCTAGGTGCCCAGCAGAGGCTGGAGTCAATTAAAGGCTGTGGCTTGGGAAAAGCTCCCCCTTGCATCTCCCTTTTTAATCTGGACCCTTTACCTTTTGATATTCTAGACGCTTTCTTTTGCCCTTTGTCAGCGTCAAAGTTTTGAAGGTGACTGATGTCTCAAGTCAATAATTATATGTGGCAAAAGTTCTTAAGCTGCAGGTTTAGATGCTTCTAATTTCAAGGCAAAAGCTTAAGGTTTCACAGTCCCTTCCTGGCGGGCAGGGTTTAGAGCCTTGAGCAGAGGGAGCTGGGAGGTCCTCTGAACACTGAGAGCATTCTAGGGTTGGCCTCCCCTTCCAGCAGGACCCTGGAGACTGAGTAGGAGAGTGGCTGCCGCCGACCTCAGGGGTTTCCCAGTCTTGTGTCTAGCATGGACCCCAAGATTCATTTCCACCAAGCCCTTGGAGTTTCATAGTCTCTCAATTATGACTTCAGCTCCTTTGCCAGAGACTGAGAGATCCAGATTCTAGAAGGACTCCTTCTAGCTTGCATTTGTTGGGCACAGACTGTAGGGGCACAGCCGTAGACAGAGCAGGAGGGATCCTCACTGTCCTGAAACTCACATTAGCACCTGGGAATGCCAGGCTGCAGGAGGCATGGAGCCCTGGGGGCCAGGAACAGAGGGAGAGCCCGAGCTGGGCTTGGTCACACGCACCTGTCATCCAGGCACTCCGGGAGGCTGAAGCAGGATGACTCAGAAGGAAGAGGCATCTGAGCCCAGCCTGGGTACCTTAGCAACTTAGTGACACTCTGTCTCAAAGTACTTGTTTTTGTTTTTTTTTCTCTCTTTTTTTTAAAATAAATAAATAAAATAGGAAAGAGCTGGGAAGGTAGCTCCATGGGAAGACTCTGAATTCAACCTCCAGTACCAGAGGAAAGGGAATGGGAGGACTTGTAGAGGAAGAGCTAACAAGTCACTGGAGGCCGAGTTGCATTTGAGTGTCTGGGCCACAAGGAGCTGCGGGAGTAAGGAAGGGGCGCTGCAGACAAGACCTGAGAGTGACTTTCAGAAATAGTGGGGGAGCTGCCAGAGGAAGGGGGCTGCAACGCTTTTAGTTCAGAAAGTTCACCCTCGCCACACTGGGAACAAAGGAGTAGAATCGGGGAGTCAAACATATTATTTTGTCTTAATAACAGGGGATAGAAGAAGGTCTGGGTGGGAGGGGAAGGTGGTGTCACCCATCCCCCAGCCGGAGGAGGGTGTCGCAGACCCGCTCATGCCTACGAGACTTGTATGTGGGCTTCACCTCCTCTCTCCCTCAGTTACTTACCCGCTTGCGTCCTGGGTGTGTCACTTCTTATGCTCTGTTGGCTGCTCTTCATGGTGGCTTAGGACAGATATTTACTTTATCTCCTCCTGTCCTTTCTCTAGCTTTTCTCTCCAAAAATAGTATTCCTGGGTAGGCACAGGCTGCCGCACACTCTGGGTTGTAGCTGGAGTCTCCTGCAGGAGAATTCCAGCCGGTCAGCTTGTGATATTTATTTTTGCAGTTTCCTGCTTTCCAGTATTTTAAGGGAGATTTCTGCCATCACTTAGAGCAGGAGTCTGGCTAAATAGCAAGTCAGGCAAAAGTAGGGGGTCACAACCCATGAGGAAGGGAAACTCCAGCCACTGGGCTCCAGCCTTCTAGCTTCAGGAGGTTAAATTGTAGCCAATGCAAAAACTCTGGTGGAAGAAGGCCTTCCTGACCAGTGGCCGTGAACCAGTCTGCCTGCTGTTAAAGGTGCTAGATTCCAGGGGCAGAAGTCTTTGGAGGACCCAACTCTGCCCCATTGTGTCCTCCACTGGACAATGCTGTGCCATTACATCCTGGACCTTCAGAGAACAGCCTGACTCCAGCCGATAGACTTAAGGGTTTGCGGAAGACTGGAGATCGTATTCGAACTACTCTTTGATGACACATCGCTTTGTGACATTAGGCTCCTGCGTACATGATCTCAAGTCTCTGGCCCCACAGCAGAATCCCTGTTACCCTCTCACAGAGGAGCAGTCTGGGCTTAAGAGCTGATGTCGCTTGTCTTGTGCACCTAATCAGTAAGTGGCAGTGTTGAGGCTCCAATGGGACACATCTGACTATTGACCCTGCATGTGAGACAGCTTGCCTTACCACCATTGCTCGCTGAGCAGCCTGCCTTTTTTAGGGTCTTGCTTTCTTTCATTATTAAAATAATGTAGAGCCTTAAATTCAATGGAAAGCTCAGAGGTTCTCTGGGTGAAGTGAGAGTTGGGGCAAGCTGGAAAAAATCTGAGACTCTGAGCTCAGCCTTCTCCCTCAGAAAAGGCATGCCTGTCATCCAATATCCAACATCCAACATCCTGCCTTCTCTGTGCACAGGGCCCCATGGGTAGAAGCTGCCTCTGCCTGTGTCTCCTGCCCTGTCTTCTCGCCCTACTAACTTCGCTTAGTATGACTGCAAGCCTTTAGTCTATTTCCTTTGCCTTCCTCTGTCTGTGGTAGTAGACACAGAGGGAACAGGTTCAGGACTGGGATGGAAATGTGGTTCCTCAGTGCACCTAGTGGCCAGAGGATTAAGTGCTCAAATAGACATTCTGAGCTTGAGCTCAACAAGTGGTTGCCCTCAAGATAATTAATAGGAATGCTGTCATCTTTCAAGATGTAGAATGGAGATGAAGGAGCCTTTCAAACATCTCGAGGGCTGGTTAGAAGGCCGCCACAGTCTGTTTCTGCCAAGGGTCCAGAATCGCATACCTCGAGCTCCTACTGGATTGTGCTTACGCTGCCCCATGGCTCTGCCACAGCTGCGTCACAGCTATATCTGGGACCTCCTGCCAGTTCAGGTGGCACATGATTGCTCAGCCAAGAAATGCCTCCCTCATTAGGTAAGCTTATAGCCAGTACTGTGGGCTGAAAAGACATTTTTTGACCCCCATCCCAGGATTCTGTGAGCCGACAGTCATCCCAGTGAAGGAAAGTTTTAGAAGCTTGTAGGTGCCCTGGGATAATGGAGAGTCTGTCTCTCCTATTGCTGCTGTGATCTTAGCATGTTCCTTTGAGTCAAACTCCTGTAAGTTTATTGTGTTTTGAAATAAATGTAAAAAGGAGCTGGGCGTGGTGGCGCACGCCTGTAATCCCAGCACTTGGGAGGCTGAGGCAGGAGGATCGCTGCGAGCTCGAGACCAGCCTGGGCTACAAAAGTGAGCTCAAGGCCAGCCTGAGCTGCATAGTGAGACCCTGTCTCAAAAAGACAAAAAAAAAAAAAAAAAAAAAAAAAAGGAATTAGCTCGCAAAAATGCTGCATAAGCGAGGTAGAAGCAGTACCCCACGTGCATCTTAGAGATGGCCGTGTGTCTTTTGGGTCCAGCTCAGGGGCTGGATTCGCTCGACTCCATCAGGCGACACCTGTGTGTCTTTGAACGACTGTCATGGCCTGCTAGGTCCTCACTGCTGCACCGCTCAGCTGAGACTAAAAGGAGCCCAGTGTGTTCTGAAATAGGGCTTGGGAAAGCTGAAGGAGCCACACACATTTGAACAGGCCTCATAACTACACTTGATGTCCGGCTTGTGTTTCATTAATGTTGTCATTGTATTATGCACTGGAGATGCCATTAGACAGAAAAATTTGTTTGTTTTTTTGTCTATTTGAGGTCATGGATGGACTATGCCCCAGGACTAGCCCAGGCCTAGAATATAATAGGAAGTCTTATTACTGATGATGTTAGTAATGGTAAGAGGAAAACAATCACATCATACCGCATTTGTCACCCGATTCAGAGAGTGGAGTTGTAAAGCCGGAAGGGCCCTGGCCAAAGGCGTTACAAAGTCGAACAAGTTAAACCAGGTCACTCATGGAACGCTGGGACAAGATTGCTGGCCCAGACATGAAGAGAAGTCAGCTCTGTGCTGTTCCCCTTTATGAGGGGGCTACATGTAGTCAGTGACTTGGCAGTGGCCCTCATTATCCTGACGCCAGGAGGGAGAGCTGCAAGTCCCATGGAAGGAATAAGGGGGCAAGTGAAGGGTCTTGTGCAACCCCTGAGCCTTAGCAGGAAGCTGCCCTGGCTCTGCACTGTAAGCACAAGGAGTCGAAGGTACTTGTCTCCATTTTATTTGTCCAGCTTTTTTATAGTCAAAATTCATGACTGTGATTTCCAAACCTTTCTTTCAAACAAAAGGAGTGCCCTCGCCATAGATTTGCTTTGTGCCTTAAAACTCTTCAAATGTGTGGAAGCTAGAGAGAACACAGTTGTGTCCTGTGGTTGCCAGTGGCAACTCAGGGGAAGTCACGTCACTGAGCAAAGGCAACCAAGCTGGGAACCTATATCTATTGCTGAGCTGGAGTTCTTAGCCTCAGCCTTGGCTGAGCTATCTCCTCAGCAGGTTGAAATTGAGAGAAGTCACCTCCTTTGCTGGTGAGACCAAGAGCATCTGTGATTTCTGCATGTGATTAACTATCAGGTCACTCTTGATCGTCTTCTTAAAGGAGCCAAGAAGCCTTGGGGACCACTCTGTGCGCTGACGTTCTATCAGGAAGTCAGGATTCATTGATGTAAAAACTGGCACCAAGCATGTACATGCACAACACTAACGCTCAGGGAGCGAGGGAGGGGTGGCTTACTGTGGGGAGCGACTGGCTGCTCTTCTCTAGAAATGATGCCCAATTACTGCTTTACAAGATGGGAAACTTGTGCTTGCTTTGATGAGGGTTCCCACTGGTGACTCAAAGGTTGTGTCAGTTCATTCCAAATCATATTGGTAAGCGATGGGAATCTTGCCTTCTGGAGAATTACTACCCTTGCAGACATCCTAGCTAGTAAGTCCAGCCCAAGGAGTAGCAGGCCACAGTTCCCAGAGTGGATGATATACTTAATAATCAAGTCTTTCCTACCCATTCCCCCATGGCTCTCCCTACCCACAGCCTGTGTCTCTATGCAGGCAAAACATCTTACTGTCAGTGGAATGCAGGAGCAAAGAGACTTAGAAAAAAGAATCCGAGAGGATCGACTCAGAAATGCATGGTAATCAGGTTCCCTGAGCAGGCATCAAAAGGTCAGTTGGGCTCTGGAGCCCCGTGTGATGACCTCACCATCAAACTATTCCTTCCAAGCTGTGGTAGAATTCAAATTGTGCTCAAGTGTGAGGCAGAAAGGTGTTCTGGTGGGAGGAGCAGCCCACCCCCACCTCAAGAGGGCTTTGTCTCTCTCTTAACACTTGGATTTGATTTTCCAGGGCAGAGCAGCCAAGTGCCTGCGCACCGATACTCCATTGCTAAGCATCCCTTCCTTGATTTCCCTCCTCTTTAGGCCCCTACCTGATGCAGGGAGACACTTTGGCATCTGACGCCAGCACTCTTGGCACTCTTTGCTCCTGCACTACAAACTGGGTTCTTTCAGGAAGATCTCTGTAGGTTCCATGTACAGGAAGACAAGCTGAGGGAGCAATGGGGCTGTTCTCACACAAGATCTCTTAGGAAGTGCCCATGCCACTTTCGCCGAGAGCACCCGGGGCTCAAGCCATAGCAGGGGCCACAGACAGATCTAGCCAGCCACCAGGTTTTATTTTATTGGATGAAGTCACACCCACTCACTGACATTGTCTGTGGCTGCTTTTGTACTGCAATTACAGAAGGATGTGGCTGTGATGAGATGTAAGACTCACAGAGCCTGCAGGATTTGCTCTCTGGCCCTCTACTCCCGCACTGACCCCTGGTCCACGGCATGGTTTCCTAAATCGGTTAGGTGTTTATGTCTCACAGTAAGATGTCCCTGGATTTGGGTCAAACAAGTTGGTGGCAGCAGCTCAGTGCTTTAGCTGCAGGAAAACCACACCCATCTGTTGATTCATTAATCCACGAAGTGTCTGGCATGAAATAACACTGTTTCGTCGGCAGCGTTAAAATCTTTTCCATAGTCTCATAACCTAAGAAATCTGGTTACAACCACCACAGAGAAAGTGACCCTGTGAGGAAATGGTTGTCCTGTAAAACAAGAGAAGTCCTTTGGGCTCTTAGTCCTGGGCTCTGACTTTCCAGTGAGGAAACTGAGGTCCAGGGAAGGCAAAATTTTGTTCCAGGTCACAAGTTAGTGGCAATGTTAGGGCCAGAGCTTAAGATTCCTCTACTCAGGTACTTGTTTCCCCAGTGCCCCATGACAAGCAGCTATGGGTCCTGGCTCCACTGGGGTGCAGTAGCTGGCTGCGTGGCTTAAGGGTAGCTGCCTCTGAAGACCATGTCCCTGGTTGATTCTGAAGGGCAGCCGATGGTAGTGATTACCACGTAAATTGCACCTGTCACTCCTGTATAGTGCCAAACGGGAGGTAATGTGAGCTCCTTGAAAGAGGAACCCCTTTTTTTTTCCAGGATGATTGTAAATTAGATATGAATGGAGGCTTAAGACCCTCCCAGGGAATTCTTTATCTTGCATATATTTGCCAAGTAACCTTTGCAGAGGTTAGGCTACTCTAGGAATTGAAACACAGCTTTGATGTTCAGGGATTCCAAGGTATTTGGGGAATCAGTATAATAATTCCAGTTGTTTCCTCTAAGACTTTCTGCATGCTCCCGTGACTTAATGTTTAGGCAGTCAAAATACAGGCTGTGCTCCAGAGGTAGAACTGACTTGTATTCAGAGCAATGTGTAAGCATATCTAGGTTTCAGCACACAGCCTTAGCTAGAGTTTCCTGTAACCTTCAATATGATTAAACGTTTGTGACTGATGTGATGTGGCAGATATAGAGAGGGTGAAAAAATCAAAGCATCCGAAGGTATAATTTAGGGTGGGCATGCATTGATGGTGAGATAGGATTCCCCCGGTCAGGCCCAGGGATGCCCACCTCCTGCTGGACCTTGACATGCAGCTACCATGGCACATCAACTTCAGAGATTAGCGTGGCTTCAGTTTCTTAGGACTCCCTTACCAGAGCACAGCTTTGAACTTGGCCTCTCTCTGGGATTCACTTTTCTCATCTCTTAATTTAAGGCAGCAGGTCTCAACCAGGAGCAGTATCATCCTCACTCCACTCCCAAGATCAACTGACAAGGTCTAGAGACGGTTTTTTGACCACTACTGCAGGACACCACTTGCATCTATGTGGGAAGAGACTTAAGTGTGTTGCAAAGCAGCCTAGAATTCACCAATCACAGCTGGGGGTGCAGGCACGCACCTGTAATCCCAGCACTCGGGAGGCTGAGGCAGGAGGTTCACTGGGAGTTTGAAGCCAGCCTGGGATACCTAGTGAGTTCAAGGCCAGCCTAACATAGTGAAATCCAGTCTCAAACAAACATTTACCAGATAACCACCCAAAACAAAGAATTACTTAACCAAGCATTCCTCTTCCAGAAAGGCAGAAGTGCTGAGGCACAGAACGTGTGGCTTACAGAAAGAAATCAGGTTTGTTTTGTGGTGGCTCTGTAGTGAGCCTCCACCTAATGGAGACTCAAGCTCCCTGTGTGAGTCACGGAAGGGCATGACCATGTGAATGACTGAATATTATGTCCCTTTGATAAGAGCACTTTTTTTTTTCTAGTTAATAGATCTTCCCAGCTATAAAACACTGCCCAGCACATAGTAGGCACACAGTTAATAGTAGCTTCCAGTGATGCTGGTCACATTTACCTGAATTTGCTTCATGCTCACTTTGAATAAGAATTCATTTGTCTTCATCCTTTGCCAAGATAATAGGCAGGCCTTGCAGGCAAAAAGCCCAGGGGGACTTTCACAAATATTGGTTTACAAAGACTCTGTTTCATCCTCTGTTTTTCAGATAGGTAAGCCAAGGGCCACGCGCTTGTGCCTTCATTTCCTCTCCCTCCGGCAGACTTTTGCTAGGCAGGGTTTTGTTTCTCTAAAGTTACTGTTTCATTGCTCGTTGTTCTGAAAGAGCCTATTGGTTAATATTAATGCGTTTTTATCTTGGACTGCTTCCTTCTGGCGCCCTTTTCCAACCTGCCGTCATAGTTTGTTTCGTCCCGTCTCATGTCACCGGTGCCTGTGAAGCTGCGTCCCACACATGTCCTCCCAGCCTCCAAGCAAGCCTGCGGGTACCATCTCCATTTGACAACTAAAGATGCTGAGACCCAGGAAATTAAATGTCTATGAAGCCCTCGCTTCTGGATCCACCTTATCATCCCTGCTAGGATCTGAGACCTGGAAGAGACTTAGGGACACAGTCAGAAAAAGAGTTCACTTGTCGAAAGCCACCCAGAAAGTAGTGCCCAGGCCTCCTGGTGATACGTTCCAGATGCTTTCTGCTTTCCTTATCCCACTTGTGCCCAAGAAGCATTTTGCAGTTGGGTCTTCCTTCCTTTCGTTACTTTAGGAAAGATGAGTGCTGCCATGCTCTTCCGCAATGTTAGAGGAGTATTCTGGGTTGGGGTCTTGGTCTGCCAATTAACACTGGAAAGCATGTAGCTCAAAGCTAAATTACTCTGAGCTTAAAATTCTCTTATCAGAAATGGAGATAACAAACATCACCCTGTGTCCCAGAGTTTTCACGATGGCCAGCTGAAATCAAGGCAGCAGAGTTTGTGAATTATATTCTGGTAGGAATTTCTCTAAGCTCTTTCCTATCCCAAGCCCAAGTCTAGAACTATAAAACATTAACACTTCTCTTATATTGACACATTGCTCCGTGAAAAAAACTTGAAAATGGTAGTCATCCTGGCTAATATTTATTGAGCCATTAGTACTGTCAGAAACGTCATAAAGGCTACTGATATGTACAGTCTCCTCAAATTCCTTGAAGGCCTTCTGACACACCTAGATTTATACTATTTCTGTCTCACAGATGGAGCAGTTAAGGCCCAGGAAAGTACAGGTAGCACTTATTAAAGCTTATGGAGCTTACCACTTGCTCAGATTCAGTTGGATTGAGAAGCCCAAGATCTCTTGCATTCACGTATTCTTTAAGAACCTCCTCATGCCCAGCACTGTGCTGGGCATGGCATACTCAGGCCAGTACTCCCTGATCCACCACCCCCTCATTCAGGCCAGAAATGGGGTGACCACGATTATCATCTCCTCCAGGAAGAGGTGTGGGGACATGTGTGCTCCTGCTGACCCACTGGGCTGTCAGCTGTGTCAGCTGGTGTCCCTGGGAAGAGGATGACATTTCTGCTTCCAGCTGGGAATAGCTGATGAGCACCAAGGGAGGGCGGGGAGGCTCTGGCACGAAGCCACAACCACACAAGCACAGCAGTTGTGTGCTGAGCCCCCCAGAGACCCTGGGCAGGGACCAGTCCACTTGTGTTTCCTGAGCTGTTGCCTGCCAGAACCCACTGTGAGGGACTTTTGTCCCTCCAGGCTCATCTTCAAGGGTTTCCTCAGGACAAGGTTACTTCGTGGGCTAAGGACCACATGGATTGAGAGCGCTGAAAAAAATCTGTAAGGGCTTTCATAGTGCAAACCCAACTGCTGCCTGTAGACAAATATTGACATTTGCTGCAAATTCCCTCACAGGCGGCCACCCTTGGGTGAATTCCAGCTCAGGCCTCTGAACCCAGGTGCTCAACCAGGTGCATGGAGCCAGAGGCCAGGGGAGATTCTCCTGGAACCTCAGATCGCCTCTCCTACATGGGCCATAAATGGTCCTAGTGCCAAGGAGCTTGAAGTATAGATGGAAAGGAGGCAGAATGAACAGGACACTACCATGGCTCTTGTAGTAGTTTCCTAAGGATGCTGGAGCAAAATGCTGTGGGCTATATAGTCCCACAGCAGAGCTATACTCCCTCGTGTTGCTGGAGGGCAAAGTCCACAACCAAAGTGCTAGAAGGTCCATGCTCTCTTTAAGGAACCGGAGAAGGATCCATCCCTGCCTGCTTTCCTTTTGGTAGTTGCTGGCAGTCTTCAGTTCTTTATCTTCTAAAGAAAGCACCCCACTTTCTACCTTCATTGTGGCATAGCACCCCTCTTATGTTAAACCCGGAAGTCACCTTCTGTGAGGAGTCTTTGCTGACCCTGCACTGGGGGCCTTCCGGTCCACTTCAGCGCCCTGTTTTCCCTCCCACCCACACCTTTAGCTCACATGTCCCATTGCATTGAAGTTATCCATCTTCTTGTGTGTGGCCCTGATTGGGCCATATCTCAAAGGGGTCTGTGTCTTCCTTCTCCAATCCCTGGCCTGGCCTCACGGCTAGCAAAAATAAATGCTTCTTGGATAGAACTGTCAGGTAAATGAAAGTGGAAGCAGATAGCAAAAAATAACGGCAATAATAGCCCAGGGGCCCTCCCATTAGTGTGAAAACTAAGAACTTTCCTGCCTTTTTGCGAGTGCTTGTCCACCACCCAGCTCTGTCTGGAGCATAAGCTTAGAGATGAAGAAGGTTTGGAAAGCCGGTCTGGGCCAGAGCTTAGTCAAGACTAAAAGTCCCCAGCAGGGCGGTTCCTGGAGGAGGCTTGGTGGTCACCGCGTGTGGCCAGCTGCGGGGCCTGCTAAAGTCTCGGCTGTGGCACCGTGGTCTCTTTTTGCACTTTCAGCCCCTTTTCCTTCCTCGGTAAAGGTGGGAGGTGAGCAAAGAAAGCTTGCTCCTTCGCTCTGCTTTGGCACACGTGTGGGGCAGCTCTTTTGCATGATTGAATGCCTCAGCCCATGAAGAATAAAAACTGCAATTCCTTTCTTTTTTCATTGTGTTTAGCCAAAACAAGCTGTGAAAGAATGTAAAATATATCATTTTGTTGGCACCCGTTCACAAGTGAGTCAGTGAGCTTGCTCACATTTACAACTAAAATTGGACTCCAACCTTCCAAAAATTTATGACAACTGCTCCTTCTTGTGGCTTAAATGTTGACATATAATTAATTTAGGATTTCTTCCTGAGGCTTCCTGTCCAGGTTTGTACCTGCCACAGAAATATCCTTGGAAGTTTATCTAACAGCTGGAGCTATGAAAAACCCACTGAAGCTTTGTGGGGCAGGGTGAGCCGTGCCAACAGGAAGAGCCCATGAGAAAGCAAGGTGCTGCCAACAGGGCTGGCTGCCGGAGGTGCCCCAAGTCGGAGGCGTGGGGTGTGCTATTTGAAGAAAGCTTAGGCAGCAGCCACCTGCCACTACTACTGCCTGACCCCAGTGATGTGCCTGCCCCTTCTTCGCTGCACAGCTCTCTCCAGGAAGGCAACTGGTCCTCAGCAACCCACCCACGCAGGGGTTTTTTGCACTGGGGTTCAAGCTGGTCCTGACATCCAGCTCTCTGTCCTGCACAGACTTGTGTCAAGGTGGAGGCCGTGAACATCACTGCCACCTGGACTTCTGTTGTATGTCAGGTGCCAGGTGAGGACTGGATAGGTGCCGTCGTCCACTGTGTTTGTCTTCTCAACAACCCAGGGTAGTTAGGGCTATTTTATTGTCTTTTCTTCAGAGATAAGACAGCTGAACTGGGACTCGGAGAGGTCACGCGGGCTACCTGAGGGCCCCCACACTAAAAAAGGGGAAGTGACAGGTGATTCACATGTATGGAGCTCCTGCTGGGTCCTGAGTCATACCCTCACATTTAGTGGCTGTGACATCAAGCAGTGATCCAGTGCAAAGTGTCGGTAGTTCTGGGGCTGAAAGTCTCTGCCACACAGAGCAGCGGTGGACATAAGCATCTGGCAAATGTTTGTTATTGTGGGTCAGCGTGGCTCTCTCCTCAGCTGCTTAATATTCTGATGCTTTTCCTAGCACCTGCTGTGTGGCACACAACTAAGGCACCCGCAGTGGGCAAGAAGCGCACGGCCTGTCTTTGTGAAGGCTACGAAGGGTGCAGGGAGATGATAACCAAGCAGGAACCCAAGGGGGTGAAGCCAGATTGCTCTCAGAATCTGGAGCCCATCCACGGGGGCAGATGAAGGCAGGTATTATGGGAGTGTGCAACAAGGGCATTTGACAGGGAATAATGGTGGCAGAAAGACGCCCTTCAGAAGTGACACTGAAGCTGCTATCCAAGGCTTAGCAGGAAGCAACCAGATAAGAGGCAGAGGGCAAAGGGCCCAAGGCACAGGCAGCCGTGCGTGCAAAGACCTGCAGGGACTTCAGCTCTGTGCCTCTTCCTGCAGGCAGATTCCCACCAACAGCCATCCCCTGGCCCCTGATGATAGGTTGCCCTGCCACGCAAGAACTTGGTGCACCCCTGTGGGCTTTGCGTAAGGCTGGATCCCAAGGAAGGTGTGTGCAGCAAAGCTGAGGCCTCTGACCTGTCAGGTATCCTGTGGGGGCTGCCAGAAGACACTGGGATCCTTACTTTGGCAGTAACTTCAAGGGTGCCCCCAGAAGCCACTGGTGTCTTGCCTCTGACACCCACTTGGTCATGCCCCAGTCCCCTGGTCTCTGGCTCAGTTCTACCCAGAGGCCTTTTTCCAGCCCTCAGCCCTGGATGCCAAGCTCCTGCCTGCCAGAACCTTGGGGTTTAATAAGGAAATATCTAGCCAGCTTATGTGTTATGAAAATGTGTTTTGCTATTTGATCTTCAAAGTGACCAGCAATAAAATCAGTGCAGGAATTCCCTCTCAGGCACCTCTACACCAAAGTGGGAAACATTCGTGATTGCTGGGAGCCTCATAACAGCTGGGAGAACAGGTCCATTGCAGAAGTCCATTGTAAATATGTTTCATTACTCTTGGAGTCTCTCAGTCACTATGAGGCTTCCAGAGTTCAGTCAGGTCCCTGACCTGGAGCTAGAGATGGGAAACTGAAGCCCTGCGCATTGTGTGCAGACCCATGAGGGCAGGTTTTGTCATGGGATTTCACTAAATTCAAACCAGAGAGCATCCTGTTTGGGAGCACTATGCAAATAGGCCTGGCCTCAGATTCCCTCTGAAATAACCCTTGCCTTTGTCAAAGCCCTCATTCTTGGGAGGGAGGTGTCATTGTTTCTCTGGAAGGTGGTCTGTTGGTCAGTGGCTTTCTGAGCAAACTCTGTGTGGATGTACATGTACAGAGATATCAAAGGCATCCTGTCTTTGTTTCTTAAAATGCATACTGAGTGCAACACACAGGGTAGGTACTGCTCCACATCAGCCATGATGGAGCTCGTACTTGGACTTGAGGATGACTTCAAATTTGCTTTGGAAATCCTGTTTCTATTCCCCCATCCAGCACAGAATCAATGATCCTGCAGGTGCCCCATAAACCTTACTCTGTAGCATCCTAGCCAGCATTCCTATTGACCACACAACCTGCCCGACATAAAGAGACAGCAGTGATGTCTACGTGGGAACAAGAACAGGAGCTGTGTTCTCAACAGCTTGTTCCAGCATCCCAGGAAGATGTCCTCTGGTTTATACTGCAGTAAAATTTATTTTGCACAGAGAAACTGAGAAGTACAAAATCCCAGAAAGCTCAGTGGATTTCATGTGATGTTCCCACAGCATGTCAAGGTTACCTATGCAGGTACAAAGGCAGGAAGACAAGCTCCCATGGCATGGAAGCAGGGAGTGGGAGTTACCTCGCAGCAGACATCCTGGCCATCGCTAGGGGACCCCATAATTCGGAGCAAGACAAGCTTTGGGGCTATATTATGGCTGTGAAGGCAGCCTCTCTCAGTAATCTTTTTAGCATCCCACTTCTTCAAAGACAACTTGAAGCCCAAAGCCCTCATGTGCCAAGAGGACAATGTGAATATCCCATCAGTCCTGTGGAAGCCATAGATTGTAATCCTCCAGATAGTTTACTCAATCTCAAATGATAAATGATCAATCACTGCATTCCTCCTAAATGAAATTAAGATGTTAAGATATATTGCTTGGGGCTTCTGGATGGGGATTTTTTAAAAGTTTCATTTGAATTTCCAAGAGAAAAATATATCGCTTCAGAATTGCTGGGAAAGAGAGAAATCTCTGCTAAGGCAAACATGTGATGGTGGGGAAAGTACTTCAGACATGTTAATTTTTTTCATATTTAAAAGTGATTAATCATCCCAGATATCATGAATCTGGAAGGCCATAATGCATTCTTGGAGAAGAAGGGAGTTGCAGGTGACTTGATGTTGTAAAGTGGAAGTTTTTGAAGGAAGCTATCAATGACCTTAACATTAACAAACAAAAACAAAACAAAACAAACAAAACCAAGACTAGGGGCCCGGCGGGATGGCTCAGTGGTCTAAAGCACCTGCTTGGGGAAGCTTGGGTGGCTTCAAGGACCGCGGTTCAATCCCCTGCACCACATGCTGTGCCAGCCCTGCCCTCAGGGCCGGCTGAGCCGGCCATAAAAATAAGTGCATAAACAAGCAAAGGTTCTGAAACAAGAATAAAAATAATAAATAAAACAAAAAATTAAAAAAAAAAACCACTGACTAGAAATCCATTTCCAAGCAGAAAGTCCAGTGGGAACCCTAGGGTCATGGAGAGCCACAATTTCTTTTCAATTAACATAGTACAATAAAAGAAGTCAGTGTACATGATATAATATGTACATATAGTCTACGCAGCCAGGGGCACCACTTCTTTGGAAGGTCTTTCCCACCCTCCTGTGAGATCAGGTCAGGCTCCCAGTGTGCTCCTGAGTACATCTGCCATGTCACACTGTGTCCCTCTACCTTCTGGCTATGCTTTTTCTGGGGCAATAGGATGGTTAATAATATCAGCTTCTTCAGCGTGCAAAACTGTGTGAGGTAGAGCGAAAGTGTCTGGGCTCTTTGAAGATTGGTGGGCCGTGCTTGGTTCTCAGCATACCTTTAGTCTCATGGTCAATTTAATTATCTGTGGAATATAATGTCTACTTCACCCACTTGGCACACGTTTCATCAAGTCAGAGTTACTGGTTGTCTTACTCAGCCACAGTATTCCTAGCACTTGGTTTGGCTTGTGGTGCATTTAAAAAAAAAAAAATTAATGTGAGAAATAGGAACAGAAGAAGGAAAGAAAGGGGCCAAGAAAGCAGGGGAGGATAAAAGGCTGGTGCTTAGGCTTTTCATACAGGTAGTTTGAAAACAATACAAAATCCAGGCTGAATTTACATTTGTAACTCATTTAAGAACTCATTTCACTTGCAACTCTACAAACCAAAAAGAGTAGTATTTTTCCTCCCCTTTATTTGCTGTTGAATGAGGAGTAGGCCTCAGAGACCCTGAATAAAGGGCGGACTTCTCTGGCTGCTTGCTGGCCTGTGCTTTGACATTTCCCTTTTCTTCCCACCTACCAAAGGGGCACCCCTCCTCCAAGGCGATTGCCTTTTGTTGCACAAAACCGATGTGGTGGTTGCTTCAAAAACACAGTGTGCAGCAAGTTGAAATTACACTTAATCAAATGCAAAACTCCATTCAGCTTCTATCTGCCAAAAATAAATAGCTTTAAAAATGAATTTCAGATTGCTGACAATGATGACTGTGTTTATGGTGGTGGCGTTGCCTGCCCTCAGCCGGCCATTGCTGGCGGCCTGCACCCAGCATTTAGAAATTAAACAGAAACAGATTGAACTCGGTGCATTAGCTGTTGCCACATCGGAACGCTAATGGGTTTAGCGACCACAACCTACCCAGGCCAGAGTATGTCAACAGCCAAAGGACCAACCTCAGTTGCTGTTTGTGCTTTGCCCAAGTGTTACAAGCTTAATTCTTTGCAGCTTATTTTGCCTGCTGTTTTGGCCTCTCCCTTGCTCCATCTTAAAGAGGGTAGCAGCCCATGCAGGCTGCTATGGTGAGGCCACCAGGCTGTGGTAAGAGCTCTGCAGAGTAGCGTCTCTGCAGAGGTTCCATGACCTGTAAAGTACAGGCTCTGCCTCCTTCTTTGCTTCCTTCCTTCCTTCCTTCCTAGTCCCTGCTCACACGCATTCCGGAAATGGATCAACCCTAGAGCAAACGCAAGAGCCTCTTGATGCACCGCTCATCTGGAAAAGTGGGGCCTTCCTGCCTTTCTTGCCCTGCGTGAAAGCATGCTGCATGAAGTTTGCCCCTCACAGAGGGTGTCTCTGTACCACAGCCCTGCTTGAGAAAGCAGGCTAAGCATTTCCCTTTCTGGACAGCCCATCCAAGCCTTGAGCTGCAGGATGTTGGCAGTAAAGAGGTTAAATTGCTCAAAAGGCTCGATCTGTGGTTTCCTGCCCACACTTGCTCTGGCCTAAGGCAGTTCTTGCTATTTGGGGAGGGGGAAAGGGCGGTCTCGCCTGGACCCAGGTGGCCAGCAGGCAAACCATGTTATTAAGAAGCAGGGATGCAAACCTTGATCTTCAAACGAGACCCCCCTAATTAGTTGCCAGCCTAAGACTAAATGGCATTCCACCTCAGGTCCCGGAGACTAATTGCCATTATTGGCTCGATGAAGATCCTGTTGTAAACACTTGTCATGCGAGCCACTTCTGGATGGTAAACTTGAGATATGGAATATAGTTCCTTTATGTCTCCAATTCTTCCAGACACCTCTCCATCTTGGAAGGGACAGCTCTTTATGAACATGGCAGTGTACCTAGCACCCGATTTAGAGGTGCTTTGTATGTACCACGGCAGGTCCATCTTAAACCCAAATTATTGATAAGAGATTTCAAAAGATGTTTTGCTTTATTTTCATGTGAATTTGAATGTACCATTTCAAAAACAGGCCTTCGCTCTGAGCAGAAGGGATTTATCATAGAGATAATGAGGTTTTGGTTTTCAAGTCTTTCAAATACTCAGACCTTTGCCAAGACCCTACCGGGGGCCCTGTTGATGTGCTCATGAGGTGTGTGTTCTGTTGTGTTTGAAATCATTTGTGTATTCTTTTTCCTAAGGAGCATCTCTCAAATGGTATAAACGCTGGAATACACCAAACCAAAACGTGTTCTGTAATACTTGGAGTATGCTTCTTAGTTTTACATCCGTTTTCTTTTTACTTCTGGCCTGCAATATCTCCCTCTGATCTCAGCTTCTTGATACTGTTTGGCATTTGCACAGGAAGAGCAAACTTTCCTAGGACATGTATGGGGCTCTTGGTGATGACTAAATTGACACTTGAAGTAGAACTTCTAAAAGCACAGAACCAGGAAACCTTGGATCTGTGTCCTAGGAGGCAGCCTAGATAACACCAAACTCAGATGTCCAAGGAAAGTAACCTTGAATGAGGTCAGGAAGCCATGGGGATTTGGGCTTGTAATTGGGTTTTAGGGAGCTCTGAGGTTCTATTAGGCAGACACTGTCACAATCCGAGTTTGAGAGACAGGGAAGAGGCAGAAAAGAGTCTATACTATCTGAATATTACTAGGAAAGTGTGAGTTTTTGATTCACCGTAGAGACTGACATTAAATAAGCATCACTGAGCCTGGAAGCAACACGCTCAGCATCATTATGCAGCACCATGGGTTATGATGCAAGACAACTGGCTTATTAGGGCAAATGCCCCTTTCTTCTGAAGCCGAGCTCCAGAACTGTCTTTAGCAAACCAACAGGTCACTAGCACTCAGGACTAAGTCCTTCACGTGAACTTGCTGGCGTGAGGCAGGAAGGCCGAAGTTCCATTCAAGAACTCATGAGATTTCCTGTTAGGTTGCATTGTCTCCAGGGAAAGCAGATGGCTCTCTTCTGGAGGTAACTGAGCCACTTGCCACCACTGGCTGCGACCCCAGAGTGCTAGCCCTGCCCAAGTGGAGCCTCCCAGGATGCCCCAGACAGGTGTCTCTCTCTTCAGAGCATGGATGTTGTTTGGTCAATCAGCCCTCATCTCTGATGTCATTAACAGCGCCCCCAAAGATTCCCAAGGCATTATGTTAACCTGTATGTTTCACCGATTTGAGATGTTAGAAATTATGCGCCCAACTTAGAGTTATTTTAACTAGTCCAGGAAAGAAACATGAACATAGGTTTTGACAACAAACAAAACCAGTTTTTGTTCTATCAGTTGCGTTTAAAAGATTCCAATTTCAAACTAAACACAATGTGTGGTTATTCTGTCAGCGATTTATATAGCCACCAGGGCGCCACAGTTACACACTGCATACATCATTGTATTTTAAAAATGTACTTAATGAACATTTTTTTTTCTTTTCTACTAACTACTTCATTGCCTTAAATGAATGCATTCCAACAGAATTTGTAACAAATGACCACTTTGTGTTTGCATTAATGCCAAACACGTTTAACAAATTTTTAACAAGGAACCCTGGCAAAATGCCAAACTCCTAGAGGGACACTGAAAGAATGCTATAAATTTAGACTAGATTTTACCTTTTCACTTAGCTCAGCAAGTGTCTTAGGTGTCTCACTATCTGAGGGTTGTAGCATTTCTATTTTATGTCAGCTAAGTTGTACATTTTCATTATTTTTATTACTTAGGCTATGCCCATTTTCCCAGGACTTTTAAACCTAGGCATCTACATGTGAAATACTATGAAGCAGTTTAGAAACAGATCTTTATTTCTGCAAAACTGTTCCTATCTTATAGAGGCTAGCATATATATATATATATATATATATATATATATATATATATGTGTGTACAAAAACAATAAGAGCAATGACTCTCAACTGGGGGTGGCGGTCCCCTTCCCTAGGTACTTGGGAACATCTTGAGTCATTCCGATTGTCATGACTTGGAGAGGGGCAGTGTTACTGGCATCTTAATGCAGAACATCTGGGATACTGCTGAGCATTGTACGGTACACAGAATGACCCTCCTCCTCAATCACATAATGGTCCATCGAGTGAAACTGCAAAGCCCTGGAGGACAGTGACCAGGCCTTGACTGAGTGGTCTCTCAGGTTAAAGAAGGTATGCAGTTTAGAACTAATTACAACCAAACCATTTGCACTTGGCCATTGTTTTAAAAATGACATAGGGTGTCTCCAATATTGGTGTGCAGTGGCAGATTTCTTGCTTTTGCCTTTGCCACTGTCTGGCCATGAGAAGGGAAGGTCTTGGCCCATCATGGCTTGGCTTGAGATGAAGACTGAGCTGGTGCTGGGGCCTCCTGTTGGAGGAGGATTTGCTTGACCAGCTGACTCCTGCTGTGTCCCTACTGGGGATCCATAGTTGGGCGTGGGCGTATCTCTGTGGTCCACAAGATGGTTTTGATTGATTTTGTGGGATGGCCTCACATTGCAGTGGCTCTGCAGCTGTTATTCTGTGTAGTGGCTGAGTATTGGTTCTAGCACAGTATTGTAGTATTAAAGTAAATCACTATTAAAAGGGAAATTTGTTCACATTTTAATTTTCTTTTTATTTTTTAAGTGGCCAGCTCAGCTCACCCTGGGGGTTGGGGCTGGCACAGCATGTGGGGTTGGGGATTGAACCATGGTCCCTGTGCTTGGCTAAGCTTGTCTAAGCAGGTGCTCTAGATTGCTGAGCTATCTCACCAGCCCTCATGTCTTAATTTTCTTTGTGGTTTATTTTGGTGTGGTCAGTACAGATCATAGGACCCAGAGCCTTCACATTGAGCTATATCTCCAATCCTTCTTTCATATTGTATTCTGAGGGCCATACAAAGTTGTAAAAGTTACTCAAGCTGTGCTCAAATGCCCCATCTTCCTGCCTCAGCCTCCCAAAGTGCTGGAAGTAAGGAATAAGAATATTCTTAAAAGAAAAAGGCTAATTACGTGCTGAGTGTATTGTGCAGGGATTAAAAACCTGGAAAGGTAAGGCACAAACGACTAAGGCTTAAGAACTGCCACCTCCTGGTAAAGGGATTGTGGTCTGGGGTCAGACAAGTGAGTTCAAAAGAGGCTCACAAAGGGGGAGATGGTGACTGAAAATGTCCAGTTTCCTCATCTATTAGCCAGCCTGGTCAGTGCCGTGACAGCGTCAAGCTTGTCTGAGGCAGTTCTAGCACAAACAGAGAACACGGTGGCAGGCAGTAGGCGCCAAACATGAGCTACTGTTACTTCTGAGCACAAGAATAATGACACAAAAAAACCATAGAGAGCCACGGCAGTGTGTGCTGCTGTTGCCAGGTACACATCACGTGGCATGTGTCAAGGGGAAATCGCTCCGTGTAAAATAGGGGTGAGTTTCCCACAGCAGACAGAAAGGGAAGATGAAGTAGAGGCACACGGTTGGCTCCTCCTCCCTGGCTGGCTCTGTCCTGCTAACAGTGGTTTGTAATTCTGAACACAGGGCCAGCGGGGCCCGCCCCCCCCCACCGCCCCGAGCCCTCTGGGCTCTGAAGTGTTACATTTTATTGCCCCTTGGAGCTGCAGGAGGCCACTCTCAAGGTAAAATGTTGCTCTCCACTCATATTTTTGAATTATGGCTTCAAGGTGGTTGCTCCTATCAAGAAAATTAAATGATTTAACATAATTTGTTGCCACTTTGATCACAACAATAATAAATAAATCTTCATGAGGAAAACGGGAAACCCATTCTACTCAGTTTTAAAAGATGTTAAGTAATAACACAGACGTAGTTATAGATTTTTTTTTTTTTTTCCTGAGCGTAAGTGACTGTGTTGGGCTTTTCTGTGAGCAGGGTTGCTCAGTGGAGCTGTTCTACAGGATGCCCGGGGCCTCGGCGGAGGACGGCTCTGTGGCTGTGGTTAATGAGTCTATCAGGGGCTCACCTTTTATGTGGGCACCATGTGCAAGACGTTAGGGGCATCTACCGCTGCTGTGAATGGGTGTCTGTTTTTGTACCTGGGGGCACACTGCACACATTTGGAAAGCGCATGGGGCATAATGGACATTAACCCAGATGTCAAAAATAGCCTGCGTTTTACTACTGTTATTAAACAGTTTCCCCTTTAACCCCTCCGTGTTTACCAAAGACCCTTTTCTCCCAGCCTGTTTCTGCAAATCACTACTGAAAGGGCAGGGGAAGAAAGCCATAATCCGGCAGGTGTCTTTATTCCAAAGAAAAACAGTCTGAAGGAATATTTGTGAGACACCACACATTTACGGCCTGCTCTCCCAGGGGTGCTTGTCCGGGGCAGAATCTTGCTGCGGTGCTCGCCAAGGGCTCCCCCATCTACCCACCCCTGAGCCAGATCACGGCAGCCAGGCTCCAAGTGCTGACTTTTTCCACAAAAGAACTAGCTTTATATTTTAGTGTGATGCTGCTTATGACTTCTTTGGTTGAAGACATCCAAGAAGTGTTTAAAAAAAAAAAAAAAAAATTCGAAAGGAAAAAACCCTCAAACACCTCCTGGACGTGAAAGTGAATAATATCCCAGTACATATATATTCACCTTTTTTTTTTTTTTTTTTTTCTTTCCTGAGGAACTGTGAACATCTTTCCCTATCAAAAGGAAATCGTATCGTAATTGTCACCAGTCACATACTAAAACGTAAGCACGTTTGTCACAGCTCCCTGTTCTTTTCCTTTATGGCATAAGTTTTAAGTCTCCATCCAGGAACTGATGTGGTGTGTGTGTGTGTGTGTGTGTGTGTGTGTGTGTGTGTGTGAGTCGCCTCTCCACCTCGGGGTGTGCAGGCTCTGTGACAGTGCAGATCTTGTCCATCTTGGTTGCTGTAGTGTCCCTGGCACGAAGCACATGCGGGACACTGAGAAGCCCCATGTTCTTGTTCTATGGCCACACAGCCGATTCCCGGAAGTGCAGCGTACAAAGCCAGCGTCCGCGGACTACTGCACAGTGCTGCATGTCGGTCAGAAGTTCAGGGGGGCTCAACTGGGCTCTCACCTAGGGTCTCATAAAAGCAAAATCAGGCCGGACCTGGCTGGACTTCCACAAGGAGGCTCACGGATATGCGCCTTCCATGCTCGCTCGGGTTATGGGCAGATTTCGGTTTCTTGGGGTTCTAGCACAGGGCTTGCTGTTTCCTCGCCAGCCATCAGCGGGTAGTCACCCTCACGTCCTTTTGAAAGGAATCTTGCAGGTCCTATCCTCAGGCTGTCCCCTCTCTCCTCCCTACCCCATCTACCCGCCTCTTCCCCCACCCCGCACACCGCTCAGCACAGTTATTCTTATGATGTTTCCACTTCGCTTGCAAATTTCTTTGGTCACAGTTGAAGCCAAGTGTCTGCTTAGCCAGGGCTTGTTCAGATCCTCTCCTTTTGCTTAATTTCAAGTCACCTGCCAGTAGCCTCATTGACCTCTGTAAGATAACAGAACCGTGGTCTGATATGCTTATAGTCTCATGGCCAGGAATGAAGTCAGAAAATCCTGTAGAAGGGAGTGCTGGCGAAATTCTAGGATTCTGTCTACTCTTACCACCCTCTAATATCTATAGAAAAAGATGAGTGAACCACCCTGTTCCATGCACTGTACAAACCATAAAGGGACCCAAAGGAAACAAGACTGGCCTGCCACTGCCCACATACAGCTTGCAGTCTACCTAGACGCATGATAGTGACCCTTGTAGAGTCTGAGTCCCTGAACTGCAACCCAAGCCCACTTATTTATCACCGAGTGCCAAGGCTGCAATTAAACCTAACTATTAAATGTTTTGGTTTAACAAAACAAAAATAACTGTTACCAATGCTAGACTGCTGGGTCAGCATGGTGTACAGGCCAACAAGGAGGACTCAGTGCCTACCCCTGCGTGCATGCTACAGGCTCCGCACCACTGGCCTGGCCCATGGCTGCTCAGTCATAAGAGAAAGCAAGCCCTGTTTGTAATATTGAATTTATTAGAAGCCACATTTTAAAAATTGATTAAAAGTGAGCAGAATGAATGGCAATATATATTTGGCTCTATTGAATATATTTAAATTGTCATTTTGACAAAGTCAATATAAAATTTATTCCTGAGATAGTTTACATTCTCTTTCGTATGTTAAATCTTCAAACTCTGACTTCACACAGCCCACCTCAGTTGGGACTGGCCAGGGCTCCCTGGCCACGTGGAACCAGTGGCTGTCACACATGCTGTAGGGCAAGCGAGATTTCCTGGGAAGACAAAAAAAAATCTCAGCTGAGACCGAGAAACAGGATAGTCAAGCCAGTGTTTAGTATGAGTGTGTGTCGGACAGAAAGGTATGTTTGCAAGAAGAGGTGAAAATAAAGCTTTAGACTACAGCAGCTGGCTCAGCATAGGCGGAAGAGAAGCCCAGAAGGCCAGGGCTGAGGGGAGTGAGAGAGAGGCCTGAGGGACCCCCACCAGCGTGGCCCCAAGCCTATGGGTCCTCTATCCTGAGAGCCACAGCATGCTGTCTGAAGGGTTATAAGCAGGAGTAGTAAAGCTCACGGGGAATGTGTGGAGAGAGTCGTCATCACTGTGAAAACAGCACTGTTTAAGAACATGTGGAGTTGGATTCAGGAAAAGAAGATGCCAGAGGGGGTCAGGGCCACTGGCTGTGACCATCCGGGTGACAGAGCACTGGTCAGGGATCCAGTGGTGGCAGCCAGGACTGCCTCATCCCTGGAAAGCAGAGCTCCTTGTTTGCTTCTTAGAAACCATACTTTTGTTTGCCCTCCACAATTGATCATCTGCCTTTCTAACGGTTGAGATGAGCCTCTCACCCACAGCGCAGACTGCGTTGGCCTCCCAGCAAATGGACTGTTCGATTCAAGGAGTGGAAGCACTTCTGGAAAGTTCTCTCCTCTGCAGCCTAAGGCTTACCCAAAAGCAGTGTGCTGTAATTGTGAGGCACTGCGCTCTGCTCTGTGACCTGTTACCCAGCTGGAAACCTTTCTCAGAACTGAATAAATGATTGTTCTTTGCTACTTTATCTTGGAAAAACATCAAGGACATAGGACATTCACTGTAATTATTTTTCACTCACTTTCCCATCTGTAAAAAAATGACCTGTGCATTTTAATACTACTTTGGGTTTCCCTTTACCTTTTAATCATGTGGCCTTTTAATATATTGGCCAGCCCTTTAAAAGAATGGTTAAGAAATGCTTAATGCACAAAAGAATTAGAGCTATGCACAGCTTGTGAAACAGAAAGCGTGCTCTGACTTACAATTTTCATACAAAGTTTGCAGAGATTTTCTGCGCCAGAATGAGTAATACGATCTGCTCTAGGAACTCCCTAACTTTCTGGCTCTGCAAAAGTCATTTTTTTTTTTTTTTTTTTTGCCCCGATTCAAGTTTCTTAACCAGAAGGGCTACACTGAACTCCTCAGAGTATGAATTAGCAGAGTTCACCCAAGCCACATATTTCATTTACACTGCGGAATGATGGCTCCAAATAGCGGCCAACCTGTGCAGACAATGGAAGCCTTAGCCTGAGACCTGAACAAGCTGTGTAATGACCACCGACTCAGACAGCTCCGGCTATCTATATATAAGTGTGTGTGTGTGTGTGTGTGTGTGTGTGTGTGTGTGTGTGTGTGTCCTTGTCCCCTCCCTGCCATAGTCCTCAGTTAGCTACACCATTGTCACACGCACAGAACCCCCCACAATACACCAAAGCCCTATGAGACAAAGAACTTCACAGGCACACGCACCTAAGCAGTACAGGGAAGGATGCCACCGTTGCCGGGGCGGTGTAGCTGGCCCCCTCTTCACACTCACACACGGTTGCCTCTGTGCTCCATACTCAAGGTCCTGTGCTAGGATAGTGCGAAACCTGGGCACTTCTGCCTACCCGTTCCCTGGGGCATGAAGTGGGTAGGTGGGCAACTGTTGTACTTTCATTTGGCACAAAACCTACGCGCAGGCCATTGGATGTGAGGATGAAAGCCAACTTTGTTTCAATCTGCTCTGAGGAGATTCCTTTTTGTGTGTGTGTGTGTGGCTCCTAGTGTACTTTATTGATTTTTTTTTAAATTCTTATTAAAATTTTTATTGTGGCAAAGCGTGTATAACATAAAGCTTACTATTTTGATTTTTTTTTAAATCAAGAATTCATTTCAGTGGCCTAAGTACTGTCACAAATTTCTACCGCCTGCTCATGTCTAGAGTTGTTAGCACCTCAAACAGAAATTCTGCACTCATTAACAAATAACTCTCTACCTCCTTGTCTTTCTAGCCATGGTCATGTATAATCTGTTTTCTGAGCCTATGAACTTTCCTATTCTAGGTAGCCCATATAAATGCTGTTAGCATGAAATCTGCCTGAGCCTTCCATGTTGTAGCCTGCAGCAGTGCTAACAGTCCCTTTTATGTATATATCATCCTTCTGGCTACCGTGAATAATGATTCTTTGAATATGTGTGGACAAATACCTGTCTGGATGCTTGTTTTCAGATTGGGGCATGGACCAATGAATGGAATTGTTGGCTCCAATATTCTCTTAAATTGTTGCTCTTGGACAATGTATACTGGAATGTTAAAGTTTCTGGTGTCTTGAATATCTTTAAATTTCTAATCTCTGTGAATTAAGTTATAAAAATGTAGCTCCACAGTCATCGTAGAAAAATATAGGGAGAAACATGTGATGCGTAACGTACTTGTGTAGAAGTATGTAATCGCTGGAACATTCTGATGTATTTCCTCCCATTTCCTTTTGGACAGTGGGAGTCATGGGTACATAAAGGTGACGTGGTTTGAAAGAGGTCTCTTCTCAGATGCGTTTGTGGGGCATCATTTCTTTTCTGTTTGCTCTGTCTTTTCTCTTGGCTCCCTCCCCATTGCCTCCTCCCTGCTTTCACCCAACCCCAACCAAAGAGAATGTAGAGAGGCCACTGCAGGATAGCTTTGGCGGGGTCAGCAGGCCCTTTGGCCACTTTCTTTCTTGCTAAATCATGCACTTTCTTGTTGCAGCTGTCAGAATGGCCGGCTACAGGGGAAGCACAGCTCTGCAGCAATACTCTGATAATCTATTGCAGCGCGGTTCACGTCACTGTCCAACCACACCAGGAGCAGCTCGGCAGAACTGAAGGGGCGACCTCACCTTCGCTGTCGACCACGATTCTGTTCTCCTTCATATTTCCTTCTTCCCCTCCTGTCACTTCTCATGGACTTGGATATATGGGCAAAGAAGAATGCGCAGGAGAAAAAAAAAAAAAAAAAAAGGCAACTCCTCCATTTTCTCATGGGATTTGGGCATCTAACGTGTGTCCATCTATTCCAAATGTCCTTACTTGATAACCTTGTGTTTCTGTTCCTTAAACTTCACTGCATACATGGGAACTCCACAGGATTCTTAATATGAATTTAGCTTCTGTTGGGCAGCTAGCATCCTCTCCAGCTGTCCTGCCAGTTCAGTCTAAGTGATCCTTCCTAATGCATTAGATTATCAAACTGTGTAAACTTGCTGTGAGTGAGTGGTGTTGGTGGTGTTTGTTTATCATGATGCGTGGAACCTCTGATGAACCAAAACACCACAACTCGAGAGCCTTTACCCTCCTCTATTTCCTTAATGTGCTGTTGGAAGAACCACATTTTGAGGGTGGAACCAATAGTTACCTCTGGGCCAGGTTGGAAATGATTTTTTAAAACCACTACTACTTGCCAAGAAATCGCCTTATGAGAACATGGTGTGTGTCTCTGACAATGCGTGGCACATCTAAATTGTCATTCATAGTTTTCTCTCCCTGCTCATGTACTGGAGAGTGGCAAAAGCCTGAGGCATCTGCACGTCTCCCCAGTGTGTCCCTCGTGGGCCCAGGGGCTGGGATGTCACAAACCTCGGGCTCCTACCATTCCCATATAGGCGGGTCTCCATGAAGAAGCCGGGACTCATTCACACTCCAGATCCCAAATGCTGTGCAAACAGTCTTAGCCTACATCACCTGTAAACAAAGGGTCATTTCTCTCTTCTGTTCAAAGTATGTCTCCAACATGGATTCCAAAGCATTTTCAGCATCCAACATGAAATCATTGGTGAATGAGGAGCAATCACAAAAGTTGTGTATCTGTATATAGCTCTATACAACCTGTCTGTGGATAATGAGTCATTACTTAAAGCACATGCCAGGGAAAGAGACCCAATTTCAAGGTCTTTTATCTACAGAAACATGGTTCTAAGGAGAATTGAGCTCCTAACACTTCCTCTGAAGATTAACAATATTAAAGTCGTGAGTCTGGCAAACGTGCAACTCTTACACTGACCTAGTCTCTGGTCAGTGGAAGAAGCTCTTCCACATGTATGTAAGTGGGAGATACAAAACTTGCATTTTGAAAGGACAAACAGTGAATTTAAGCATGAGTGGCCTTAATAAATATAGTCGTCTTTCTTTGCTGCTGTGGAAAAGATTCTAAACAAATGTTCCTGAAGTCTTGCATTGAATTTAGTCATTACTATTCCTTTTTAAAATGTTGGTGCAATTAACTCTGGGCATCTCTGCGAGCTGTGGAGACCTTTAAAAGACAAACACCTTATTGGCTGGGAAGATAAACCTGTGCCTGAGCTGCATCACTCCTGGATGGTGCCCAGGGCTCATATATTCAAACAAGTTTCTTTCTTCCAGCTCGGTTCTTATTGTCAGCAAGTATACAGAATTATGTGAAGCTTTCATGTTGCATAGACAGTCCAAATACATTCGCATTTGAAAACTCTGTCCTTTAATTCTCAAAGGGACATAGGGCTTGGTGGGCGAAGTCAGCAGAGCTCTTGGCGAGGTGAGTTCCTACATCCGGGCACAGTGTCCCACTGCAAGCCCAGGCCATTGGCGCATCCCCATGAATGGCTTGTCCTCACTGCCTGCCGCAGCCAGGTCCCAACCTGAATCCTGCAACTGAATACTTGAAATAGGAAGTAGGGAATCCAGTAGGAAAAATAGGGTCACTGAGATAGAAGAACAAAATATAAACAAACCATGCAGAGCTAGCTATTTCTATGTGTGTGCCAATTCTGTCCCAGCTATTATTTGGGGGATTATTTTCTGCCCTGCTTTTGTTGATTAACAGTATTATTGGTCCTCCCTTTCTGCACCGATATCATTTGATCCTTTACAATTAAGTCCTATCAAATATAGCATCTTTTCTCATTTGATGTAATATTCTCTTGACGTCCAGAAGTTACAAAAGACATCCCTTTTCACATTAAAAATAGTCTCTGGGTTTACAACAAACACTGTGATGTTGGGGAAGGTATTTTATTCGTGCAAACATTCACAAATTCCCTTCTACTTACAATGTAGTGAAGAGTTTGGGCTAACATTTAGGAGAAGTTGGTCTAAGTCTTACTATGTGCAAAGCAGGCTTGTACTTTCTACCCCATTTGATTTCTATGTACAGTCTCAATTTTGTATTGAATGATTTTTGTGTATTCAACATGCACGTTTACAGCGTGTCAACTTCCATTTGAAAGTGGGTTTTACTTTTTAAACAGTGTTTATGATGAGACCTCCAATGTATTGACATAAGCTCTCTCTGCGATGTTCTTGTGTAGAGTGGTGTTTGAATGCTGCCAGGGGTCAATGTATCTACTTTCCTGAGACCCTCGTTTGATAGTGCTTCTTGTAATACTTCTTCAAGTGAGTGGCATGTGGGTTGTGATATTGACCATGTGATTACGGACATCGATATGAAAACCATAAATAAAACTAAGGAACCCTTGAAACTACCAGTGGGCATGTATTAGCCAGTTATTGTAACCTTGTGTCCAGTAGCAGTACAATGTACAAGGTATGTACAGTTCATAACTTTGTTATCATGTGTATGAGAAGTACTTTGTGCTGATCGCCTTATTTATATTCATCAAATAAACCTTGTTTCTTTCTGAAGAGAGTTCGTTCCATCTCTAATAAATGCTTCAATCCGGGTGGTTTCTGATATTGGGGGGGGGGGGGTTTTTGGGTACCC
>PVJA010022363.1:6871-34492 GCA_004027025.1 Myocastor coypus
TTTTTTTTTTTTTTTTTTTTTTTTTTTTTTTTTTTTTTTTTCTTTTTCTCTTTTTTTTTTTTTTTTTTTTTTTTTTTTTTTTTTTTTTTTTTTTTTTTTTTTTTTAAGAATTTTTTATTTTATTTTCTTGTTTCAGAACCTTAGTTTGTTTATTCACTTATTTTTATGGCCGGCTCAGCCTGCGCCCTGAGGGAAGGGCTGGCACAGCATGTGGTGCCGGGGATCGAACAGCGGTCCCTGAAGCCGCCCAAGCTTTCCCAATCAGGCGCTTTAGACCACTGAGCCATCCTGCCGGGCCCTATAGTTCTAATCAAAAAACTAGAAGAAACATTTCAGGGGCTTCTGGGACAGATGTTTTTAGCATTGTGCTAAATCCTAGCAGTACAAATATAATGACTTTAATTTCTTTCTGTAAGCATACTTGATGCTTTTTAAAACTTTCAAATCTTTTAGTGCATAATAATTGTAGTATTCATGGGGCACGGTGCAATGTTTGAATACCTGTGTACAATGAGTAATTATGAAATCAGGAGAGCTGGCATAATCATCATCTCAAACACCCATCAGCTCTTTTCTGAAAGTCCACTGTACTCTGAGATATTCAATTGTGGTCAGCTTAGCTGAGAAATTATGAATGGAAGATGATCTTATTAAAAATATTCAGATGGACAATAATATAATGCCCTTTTCTCCTGCCCTTGTCTTTCCCATCATCCTCTCTTGCTTCTAGCCTACATCCCTGCTCCTTAAGAAGGGACCAAGTTAAACCACAGCAGAGACTGTGTGTGTGTGTGTGTGTGTGTGTGTGTGTGTGTGTGTGTGTGTGTGTTACTCATGCCTCTTTCCATTTCCTTGGAAGAGGCATGAAGTATGCAGTTCATAAGAGATCAAGAAAGCCATGCAGCTCTTGGATTTCATCTCACATCTTGCACCAAACAGTGCCTGGTGGGCTTGGTGTACTGATCCCTTGCCCTCTCAGACTATCATGACCACTTGCCTGCCTGGGAAAAGGTTATTCACTTTGTGTGCATGCTTCTCACAACAGGAAAGTGGTCCCTTTTAAGTCTAGTATTCAATTTTGAAACCTCTCTGGGACCTCGATATACTTGTACTTCTATAGTAAGGTAACTGTGGTGAGGCAAAATGTTTTGACTGGATGTGGCTGAACCATGTCCTGGGGTACCCTGGGGTCTTCCCTCTCTTCACTATTTCTTAACATATTAATACGTTGGTTATCAAACCAGGAGTACACTATTCAGCCTCTGCCTTTGACATTACATTTTACAAGTGATCTGAACACTAATGGAGTGTTGCTTAACATCTTTGGATGTAATGAGATCAAGAATCACCTCTTTGGGGCCCGGCAGGATGGCTCACTGGTCTAAAGAGCCTGCTTGGGAAAGCTTGGGCAGCTGCAGGGACCATGGTTCGATCCCCGGCACCACATGCTGCACCAGCCCTGCCCTTAGGGCAGGCTGAGCCGGCCATAAAATTAAATAAACAAACAAACAAAAGTTCTCAAACAAAAATAAATAAATAAATAAATAAATAAATAAATAAAATGAAAAATTCTTTAAAAAAAAAAGAATCACCTCTTGGAGGGCCGGGGAAATAGTTCAGTAGAAGAAGTGCCTGGGGCCAGTGAGATGGTTCAGCAGTCTAAAGTGCCTGCTTAGGAAAGCCTAGGCAACCACAGGGACCATGGTTTGATCCCTGGCACCACATGCTGTGCCAGTCTCACCCCCAGGGCAGACTGAGCTGGCCATAATTAATACTACTAATAATATTATTAATAATAAGTGCTTGCCTGGCACTTATTATTAATCCCCAGTACTGCAAAAAAAAAAAAAAATCATCTATTAGAAAGAAATGCTGGGCTGGTGAGATGGCTCAGTGGTCTAAAGCATCTCCTTAAGGAAGCTTAGGCAACCACAAGGACCGCGGTTCAATCTCTAGCACCACATGCTGCTCCAGCCCCTCCCCCAGAGCAGGCTGAGCCGGCCATAACATAAAAGAAAGAAAGAAAGAAAGAAAGAGAGAAAGAAAGAAAGAAAGAAAGAAAGAAAGAAAGAAAGAAAGAAAGAAAGAAAGAAAAAATGACTTTGGCTGCACAAATACTACTGGAGTAACATGCAGGAAGGCTGGAGCCACTAGCAATCCCATGTGTGCTATTCGTGCACATCATGCTGGAGGAAGTCTGTCTGTTGTTTTCACCAACACAGGTACAATTCCTCTCCCTTCTTTGCCTCTGACAGTGCCAGTATAAGGGCCTGTCAGTCCAAGTTGACAGTTCAAGATCCTGAGTCCTGAACTGAAGACAGAGAGTTCTGATCTAATGTGTGTAGCTCTTGGTCCAATCCTTGGTACTATGCCCAAAGACACACTACACACTCTCTCTCACACTCACTCACCAATATGGTTCTGGCAGTGGCCTGTGCTGCTTCATTTTCATAATGTCTGTTGGCTGCACTTCTGGGCCTATCATCTCCTTATCCCTTTCACTACTGCTGCCTGAAATCAGACCCTCACCACCTCTTGCTGGAGACCAGCAGCAGGCTACCAATTGGTCTCTTCATCCCTGAGCTTCTGTGTGTCCACCCAGATCTGCTTCCTATCACTTCTAGCATATAAATTCCATGGGGGTAGACACCTGGGTTGTACCTTTGCATCCCCAAGACCACATTTAATGTTTCCTTTAAAGCCTTCAATAAATACTGGTTAGGTGGGGCTGGGGAGATAGCTCCGAGGCACAAGTGCCTGCTGGGCAAGTGCAAGGTCGTGAGTTCGAACCCTGGTTCCAAAAAAAAAAAAAAAAAAAAAAAAGAAAAATACTGGTTAGGTGAACGCATCAGAAAGGACTGCCCCTTCCTTGCCTCCTTGCCACTGTCACTATTCCTTGCTGGAACTTCCCTCCTAAAAAACGTTGTTGTCTTTTCATTCTCCACCGCAAAAGTTTAAGTCCTCCTAGGCTGGCATTCGGGCAGAGGGAAAGTGTGGGGCACACATAGACATTCTGACATTCAACCTCAATATGCGATGTAATGTGCTTGCTTTTCCAAACAAAGCACTTTATTTTGTCCAAAACTGCATCTTCTGTCTGTGCCTTCATTGTTGCTCAGGTGGGTCTGGAAAAGCCCTGCAGACAGTCTGTGCCACGCGAAGCCCCACCCAGGCCTGATGCAGCGGCCTCCTTCCTTCATGCAGGCTTTTCTAGATAATAAACACTTTGGCCGAGTGAGCTCAGTATATGCTAACTCACATTTTCTTCTCACAAAATACAGATGTATTTAACCCCAGCTAAAAGATTTTAAACCAAGAACCCAGAGCCAACCTGATACCTTGCCTGAGGTGGGCTGACACGGACAGGGCAGGGCTTGAACATGGTGTTCAAGTTCTTGTCTCTGACCTTGCCTACCTCTGAGCCTATTTTTCCACTGAAACTGCTCCTTGTAAATGTTGCCAATATAGAGGCAGTACGTCAGCAGCCAAGGAATTGAAATTAGCTCTGGATAAGATTTTTAAATGCTTTTCAGAAATCAAGAGCCCTGACTATGTGTTGGAAAGGGCCTGGCTTTCCACAAGTCCACCAGGGGGCAACAGAGTTTTGGATGCTACTTCTCCAGGGGCCCTCGGTTCTCACCCAGCCTGGCCTGGATGATTGTGCTTGTGCCCTTGATAGCTCTTTGCTGGCACCCTGTCATAAAACATGTGTCACATTGTCCTTTATCTCATCTCCTCTTCCTGAGCCTGCAACCTTCTCCCTCATTTATTTCTGTCTTCACTTCTACACTTCCTTGGCCCCTAGCATGAAATTGGTGCTGGAATATTTTAGACTCGCTGTTGCATTTTTATTGAATTGACTCTAAGCAAGTTTTCAGGTTTGCTAGTTCATTCAACCCTTAATACTATTCCAAATACAGTGCAATGATTCATATAAGTATGGCCAATTCATACTTACTTCTGCTTGTACAAAAACAGAAGTGACAGGAGACAGGAGAGTGAATAGTCTTTTAAATATCCTTTTGCAATTGGCAGCACTAATGTTTGCACTATATTTTCATTTGAGGCTTCTTTTTGGTTGTTTGGTTTTGTTAGATGAGAAAAATCATTTTGCTTTTCTTGGGAAGCTGCCCCGCTTCCTGCAGTTACTTCTACTGCAGAACTTGCCGGATGGTGTCCTGGGGAGTTGTTCACTGTCCTGTCCTACTTGGGGCCATTACTGACCTTTGTGTCTCTTACTCAGCATGTGGTCTGGTGGCCCTCAGCTGTTCAAAGTGAGCAATGATTGAGTTATGCAATGTACACACGCAATGAATAAAAACATGATCTGTACATGATCTATATATATTTGTTGTCTGACACAATGGAACAGAAACTCTACTTCCTCAAGTTAATAGTTTTGTGCATACATTTTTATGTTTCTTCACAGTTCAAAACTTCATGTTAGACTATTAAATGGCAAAGAGATGACTTGCTAACTTCTTGGTGAAACCAAGAGGCTTCAGCAGCGAGGCCTCTGTCTTTCGATCTGGCTTAACAGACAGTAATTGGGTTCTTTGGCCCAGGATTGCCTTTTCTGCTGCCTTTTCAGGCAAACTTTAAAATCCCATTGGCAAAGAAGTTTGATCTAACAGTGTTCGCATCACACTTCCTGGCTCAGCCGCCTATTTGACCAAAACAAATGGTTTCACTCACTGCCAAGCCCAAAACAGAAAAATCAGTGGGAACCTTAAAGCTGATAGGAAGGCAGCCCTTCTCTAGGAATTCCTGCTGTTCATCTATAGTGGAAGTATTAGAGTAATTTCTCTCCTAGCCTTCCACTTTGCAGGAGTTTCACCCTAATATTTTATTGCCTTTGTGATAATTTACGGCTTCACCTTAAATCTCACAGCTCATGCAGTGCCAGTTAAACATCCTAGAAGTAAGAATTCACAGGCACAGAGCCTCACAGTGGCCAAGCAGGGGGAAGGCACTGCAGCTGGATTGCTGCGCCGCTCCCTACCGCAGCCCTGAGACATCACTATCACTATTAACCTGGATCTTACACAGAGGAAATTGCGGGTTAGAGAAGTTAAAAAGCTCACGGAAAACTCACAGCCAAGAAATGGCAGAGTGCAGTTTGAATCCAAGACATACAAGCACTAGGCTCTTCTGCAATTTCAAAATCATGCTGTTGTGGGCGGCTTTACAGAAATTCCCCATCCCAAAGTTGCTAATGATTTTTGCTAGAAGAGGTTCCCAACAGGGGACGTGGGCTGCTAGGAGTCAGTTATCACTGAAGTCTCTGAGAGAAAGCCAGACACAGTTACAGTCACTTTTGAATAAGCCACTGAGCAGCATTGCACAGCCTCCCAAGTAGCTGTCAGGCGTGGATGCTTGAGCAGGTGTGAGGCCTTTCTGTCACCCAGGGCTGGTTTCCTCATCCATCTACCTACCTATCCACGCATCCACCCACACATCCACTCAACTTCCCATCTAGCCAGCCATCCAACTAGCCACCTATCCAGCCATCCACCCATCCACCCACCCAGCCAGCCAGCCAGCTATCTATCTTGTGGTGTTGGCAGTCGAACCCAGGGCCTCACACATGCTGGGCAACACTCTACTTCCATCCATGCCATTTCCTTTTAATTTGGGGTTTTTATTTATGAAGGTCACTCTGTGAATGTCTATAGAAGCCAAGGATTGTCCATAAAGTGGGTGTTTTGACAACAGACATGCAAATAAGACTCTAATTGATGTACTCTTTAGAGTCTCTCTTACTCCACACAGCCTGAAGTAGAACAGTGACGTACTCCAGGGAAGAAAGAGATGGCGCCAGGTTGGCCGGACAAGTTCCCTTGGCTGGTCAAGGCTCTCGGCAGCTTTCCCACCAGCTTCCTCGCACCTTGGTCCTCCTCAGTGTGCATTCTTGCCTATCAGCCAGTACCTTGACTTCTCACCCTTGGACAATAATTTCTATTTTCCATGTCCTCCTCTACCTTCTCCAGGGTGTCTTCTCTGATTAATTCCATCTCCCTTTAATGAAGCTCATTGCTTAGCTCAAAATTACATGCAAACTAGCAGAATTTTTAAGAAGTGAAAGATGTTCTCCTTGTGTGGTCCATTGAACAACTCTGGGGCACAAATTACAACCTGTTATCAAAGACCCAGATACCATGCTGCACAGAGTGGAGACTCTGATGATGTGGAGTGAGTGGCTACGTAAATAGGCAGGGCCCACTTCACAGTGAAACCCTGTGTGCCTTGCATGGAAATTGCTACAGAATCAGGAACAATCTGTCCATTCATTTTAAAAGTATGAAATCCAACAAACAGAATTTTTACCACTTACCATCGCACCAGATTTATTCCCATGGGGCAGCTTGTTCCCTGGGAAAACCTGACTCAGCAGGTTTAAATTATTCCTTTAAGCCACTTAACTTGTAAATTTCCTTATTCAGTGGCTTAAACTCTACTTTAATACTGCATGCTCTGAAAACATTTGCATTTAATGGTAGCAGCAGTGTGTCTTCCTGTTGGCATCTGAAACATATTCATTATCAGTGTCAGGCTTATATTGAGAGGGTTTGGTTATTTATATCTGAAAAATCAAATTTCAACAAAGATAACTGAAGGCATATAAGTAGATTTTTCTACAATTTTATTGTAAGAATGCACAGCCTGTAGACACACAAATTCAAATACTTGGCAAATCATATTTTCAATGACTGTTTGTCTAGAGATAAATGGATATGTGTAGAGAAAGTTATTTTAAGATTGAGAAGTCAACATGAATTTTATTTTTGAAATACATACACATCTATTTCAAATGTGCGTATGAGTCAAAAAAAATATTGTGTCTGGCAAAGTGATTGCTGTAGCACTTCATGCGATGAAAATATTTGAGCTTCATAAAAATTTAATTTAAAACTATTTAAACTGTATTCCAAATTAATGAGCATTAAGACCTCAGCATATGCTCATAACTGAGGGCTTATCATTGAGGCTTGAGATGTCAACCAGCTGACTGTGCATTCCTTGGGTTGTCCATTGAGTTAGGATCAACATGTCCTCCTGTTAGAATGCCGTGTCACTTGAGACATGGGAGAAGAAGGACATTCAAGACCTTGGGCTATTCCAGGATATATTTAAGTTAATTAGAGCAAAGTCTGTTCTCCTACAATTGTTGCAGTAGTTTTAATCAGAACTAGCAGGTTGCTGGTTGTGGCAGGTGAGGTCATGCAAGCAAATGTTGATTTCACGAATCCTGGGCCCTGCTGATCAAGTGACATTTTTGTCTAATGTGTTTGTGAAATGGTAAAGTTCTCTCTTCAAAGGTAGACACTTGCTTACACAGGACTGATGGATTTTGAAGACGGATAGTGACCTTTGGAAGGCATTCATTAACCACAAGCATCCTGCAGATACAAAGCAAAATGAATACATGAGACAGATCCTTGCTAAATTTTAACCCCAGTTTCCACCTAACAGCTCACACAATCAAAGAAGAACAGTTCTCTTGCCGCGACTATGGGGCATCATCGTGCTAGTTTTCCTCCTTACTGATTAGGCAGTTAGGCTGGCATCAAACTACCCCTGGTGTTGAAAAGATCACATGTCTTTCAGCAAGCACAAGGTGACAGGGTGATCAGAAGCCACGCCTGTGAGACATCTGTAACTAAAAGGTGCAGATAATGAAGTGCTAGTAAGGGTTACTGTGCACAGCCCTCAAGTATACCTTGAGCTTTTTGCCCTTCTCTGAGCCAGGGGCAGAACAATCGCTGCCCTCACAAGGTCCTGCCAGAAGCTTTTCTGCTCACCAAAGAAACCATGTACTAGTCTACAGATAGACTAGATGGTCTGAAGAAAGCAGCGAAGTGAATGAGATCCATCTAGAGCTGCAATCAGCATCTTCAGAATCCTGAACAAGGAGAGAGAAATCAACTGCCGTCGGCAAGGAGGACTTCTTCTGAGCGACAGGCCTCAAGACTTGGAGAGTGGGTTGGAATCCCTCAGGTGGAGGAGAGGTGAGAAGGTAGGGTGCTCAGCTCGGGGACACCCCTACTAGGACAAGATGACAGCAATCTAATGCAAATGGAAGTGCAGTGGGAACTGAAAAGGAATAAAGAAGAGTTTATCCTGATAAAAGCAGGGGATAAGCATTATAAATTATCCACTAAGTGAGAGTTAGCTGCAAAGCTTCCAGTGTTCATAAATTTAAATTATCAGGATTCAAGTGCAATGGACCTGCAGTTTGCCAGAGGTGCCACTAGGTGGTAAACGTGCATTATTTGTGGTCTGAGATTCACTGTCACTTCTTTTCCTGGGAAGGGCATTTCAGTAATTTTGAGAATTCAGGTTCTAATTAAATTAAATTAAATTAGATTTTCTTTCAGTGAAATATAACCTTATAATTCACGTGACTTTATAACTTCATAACACTCTTATTAACATAGGTCACTGAAATATTACTCAATGGTAGTTCTTTCAAATGTGTAAGAACTTGGGTACAAAACTGTAGCCAGCTAAATAAAACTCCTATGGGACTTTCAATTTTATTACTTACTGCTCAGTGCTCGCTCAGACAGCATCCTTATTTACAATTCAAATAGTGAGAACAAAAAAAGAATTCAAATTGTGGAAAATAGCTTTAGTAACAAATGACCAAACTATTGGAGCATTTAGATTTGGAAATTTCATCGTAGGCTTATATCTCTGCTTTGCTGTTTTCCTCAATTGCTTAGATAATTGGACAGAATCCTTGCCTGGTAGTGCTTCTGCTACCACCAGCAAGCCCACTGGCAAAAATGTTATTTGCATGATTGTCTTCAAAAGTGATTCAAGGGGCCCAGCAGGATGGCTCAGTGGTCTAAAGCACCTGCTTAGGAAAGCTTGGACAGCTGCAGGGATCACAGTTCGATCCCCGGCACCACATGCTGCACCAGCCCTGCTCTCAGGGAGGGCTGAGCCGGCCACAAAAATAAATAAATAAACAAACAAAATTTCTGAAACAAGAAAAAAAATAAAATAAAATAAATCTTAAAAAAAAAAAAAAAGTGATTCAAGCAGCCCGCGAGATAGCTCAGCAGTCTAAAGTGTCTGCTTAGGCAAGCTTAGATTTGATCCCTGGCACCACATGCCATACCACCTCTGCTCTCTGGATGGGCTGAGCCAGCCAAAAAAAAAACGGTGGTTTGATCTGACTGTAAGCATCATGATGGTAATATCTGGGTCTCTCAGCTTAGCACTCTGTCCAGGCTCCTGCCATAGCATAGGGCATAGGCACAGAGCAGACCCTTCCTTGGTCAGTTACTGAATTTGCTCTGCTGGCCAAAAAAAAGTCAGTGTCCTTTCCATATGATCTCAGTGAATCTGATGTGCCTGCACATTTTTGCCAATCCAGTAATCAGAGTTTGCCCTGCCTCTTTCTGAAACTGATTCTAAAGTACATGCAAAGACTTGTTCCTTGTTGTCTATCATTTAAAATCTGTGTGACAGACAGGGCCAGCCAAATATCTCAGAGAACTAAAGTGCTTGCTTAGGCAAATGCAACAGCAGGGGTTTGATCCTGTGGGCCCTGCTCCCAGGTTGCACTGAGGCAGCAATTGACACTGGGCCTGGTGGCACACACCTGTAAGTAATCCCAGCACTTGGAAAGCTGAAAATGGGAAGATCACTATGAGTCCAATCTATGTAGTGAGACCCTGTACTAAAATATAAATAAATAAATAAATAAATAAATAAATAAATAAATAAGTAAAATTTGAGAAAGATTAATTGAACAAGATTATGATTTGAGTTATGCTAAAGTCTGGGTTAACCTATATTTATATTGCTTGTATTTATCTGTATAAACATAGAATACATTTTACCACTAGATATTTGAGTGTAGGACTGTGCCATCCTAGTGACAACCTGCTAACAGCCGTCAGTAGTAGTTGTGGTGATCGTTTATATGTGATTTAACTTCTAGAAGCTGTATTTTTATAGTAAAAGCTGCTGAACACCAGGGCTGGGGATTCAGCTACGTGGTACACACAGCGCTTGCCTGGTTCCGGGTGCATCCCAGGACAAAGAAAGCAAGCTGAAGTTTAGATACAGTGAGTATGCTGGATGAGAAGTGAACAAGGCCTCAAAGCAGAGGCACAGAGGGGGAACCAAGCACTCTGCCATCTGCCATTGGCTGCATAATCTGTGACGTCACTAGAACGCAGTCCTGCCTGTTCTGCTGCCATATGAGTGATCAAAACAGGTAGTGAAAGTTTACATTTTGGAAAATACAGTAAAAGACCCATGGTCATTAATTTCCGTCAAAAGAGACCCGCTCGATTTAAACGCACTTTCCTATCATATTTTCTGAAGCAGTTCTGGAAGTTCTGCTTCGTGGGTGTCTTTAACAGTGGTTCTCAATCTTTCTAATGCTGTGACCCCGCAATACAGTTCATGTTGCAGTGACCCCAAACCAAAAAATAATTTTGGTGGCTACTTCAAAACTGTAATTTTGCTACAGTTATGATTTGGAATGTAAATAGCTGAGATGCATTTTGTATTCTCATTGCTACAAATCAAACATAATTTAAACAGTGATTAATCACAAAAACAATATTTAATTATATGTTGAGAAATACTTATTACTAATTCCAATAAATAACATTTTCACGGTGGCATAGCATGGCATAACATGGGTTTAAATATAACAACAAATTCCAAATAAATAACTTTCCGATGGCTTTAGGCGACCCCTGTGTTTTGGTCATTCGACCCCCACCAGGGTCGTGACCCACAGGTTGAGAACCGCAACTTTACGAGGTGCAGTGAGAAACACAGTGATTGCTGCTGCTCAGGGCTCCCCAGAGGGCAGGGAGGCTGTGGAAACCTTAAGGCAGCTGTGTCCTTGCACCACAATGCACTTCGAGGCTTCTGGCCCCACCCACAAAGCACCGCGAGGCTTCTGGCCACGCCCACAAGATTCACAAGGCTGCTGGCTCCACCCACTAGGCACCACGGAGCTTCTGGCTCTACCCACTAGGCACCACGGGCTTCTGACTCTGCCCCAGAACTAAAGTGACCCAGAAAGACCAGCATTCTGAGTCAGCTCAGCACACTGAAGTAGTCAGGAGAACTCAACCAACGACATGCGTGAGGACCCCTAACTGCTTCCACAAGCAGCCAGAATGAAGCTAGGGAGACTGGGATGGAGACTGATGGGAATGTGGCCTTCGCTGTACCATGTTTTTAAAAAACAGTTCTTCCCTTCTTGAAATACCATTCAAATCAGTAAAACAGAAACATTTATTCAAACAGACATTGGAGTGCACAATAACATCAAAAATCTCTTTTGAAGTACTTGTTTGGGTGGAAATTGCCACTGAAACAAGAAAAATTCTATTTAATCTACCAGTACTTTGGAAATTTTTGAGGACTCTGAGATACTCAACTGATTTCGCCATGTTCACAGCCATTGGAAAACTATTCTCTTACCTACTATATATTATGTTTTTAACCCTGTAAATTTTTTTTTAAGAATTATTTTTTTTTCTTGTTTCAGAACCTTTGTTTGTTTATTCACTCGTTTTTATGGCCAGCTCAGCCCGCCCCGAGGGCAGGGCTGGTGCAGCATGTGGTGCCGGGGATCAAACCGTGGTCCCTGAAGCGCCTAAGCAGGCGCTTTAGACCACTGAACCATCCCGCCGGGCCCCTAATCCTGTTAATTAAAATAACATTTGATTCAAAACATAACATAGGGGCCTGGCGGGATGGCTTAGTGGTCTAAAATGCCTGCTTGGGAAAGCTTGGGCGGTTTCAGGGACCACGGTTCAATGTTCGATGCCCGGCACCACATGCTGCCCCAGCCCTGCCTTCGGGACGGGCTGAGCCGGCCATAAAAATGAGTGAATAAACAAATAAAGGTTCTGAAACAAGAAAAAAATAAATAAATAAAATTAAAAAAAAAATAAAAAACATAACATAGACAAATACTTTTAAAAGTGTCAAAAATTGACCCTTGGGGCTGGGGAGATAGCTCCGTGGCACAAGTGCCTGCCTGGCAAGTGCAAGGTCATGAGTTCGAACCCCAGTCCCACAAAAATCAATAAATAAATTAAGTAAGTAAGTAAGTAAAAGATTTTTAAAAACTGACCCTTTGTGCAAGCAGGCAGAGGTGCTGGAGATCCAATCCCTAGGCCAACTGTGCCGACCCCACCCTTAGGGTGCGCTGAGACAGCAGTTGAGACTAGGCGTGGTGGCACGGGCCTGTAATTCCAGCTCTTGGGAAGCTATAAACAGGTGGATCACTAGGAGTCTGATCTAGCAGTGAGACCTTGAACACCCTGTAAGACTAGAATACAAAAATAATAATGATAATAAAAAATAAATAAACTGATCTTTTTGGAGCTCCCCTAGAATCTAATTTGGGCCCCCAAAAATTCTTGAAGCCCCACAGAAGAGAAGTGGCATGCCTGTGACCCAGCCTGGCAAAAAGGTAGACATCCCCTTGTCCTCCTCGTAGAGAGGAAGCTGTACAATCTCTTTTGGAAGGCGATTTGGCAGTAGATACCAAAATTACAAAAATACAAATCCTCTGGCTAAGCGATTCCATTGGCAGAAGTTTATCCTGCAGATACAGGAACGTACATACACACGGTATTCTTTGCATCTACTTTTTGTCATAAGAAAAATATTTATAAAACCTAAAATTCATTATGGTAAAACTGACTGAATAAATCATAGTACACTCATACCGTGGACTCTTAGGCAGCTGTAAGAATGAGTGAGCTGAGAAAACGACTGCTGTGGAACAATTTCTAAGACATATAGTTACACAAGTGTATTAGTTACTTTTTGCTCGTTGCTGGGACAAATACCCGACACTCAAAATGAAGGAAGGAAAGGTTTATTTAGCTCACAGTTTGTAGAGGTTTCAGTCCATATTCGGCTGGCCCAAGGCTGAGTGGAACAGAGCAGAGAACATCCAGTTCATGGCGGCGGAACAGCAACAAAATGGCGGCAGAGGCAGCCAGTCAATCAGGGCAGCAGAGCAGCAGCAACAGCTAGAGCTCCAGTCTGTCTCTCTGTCTCTCTTTATATTACATTCAGGCTCTCCGCCTTAGCTCCCACCCTAAGCTACACCCATAATCGCAGAAGTACTTCCACCCATAATCCCATCAGTACTAAATCCTGTAATCCCAGGGATCATGGATCAAGTCTCAAACTCTAGAAGTCCCCGCCCAATGACTCCATGAGGTTTTGGGGGGACAACTAGACATAAACCATAACAACAAGAAAATGGAGGCAATGGCAATATTATTCTACTTTGTGGCTAAAACACAGAAGAAGAGAGATAACACACATACTCATATACACATATAGTTGCTTGGCTATGCAGAGTAATCACTGGATGAATATGTAAAAACTGGGTGACATTGGTTGTGTTCAGAAAAGGGAATAAGGGCCAGCCAGATAGCACAGTGGATTTAAGCACCTGGTTAGGCACAGCACAGGGGCTGGAGTTCGAGCCCCATCATGCCCGGCCAGCCCCACCAGGCTTGCTGAGACAGCAACTGAGACTGGGTGAGTGCCTGTAATCCCAGTGCTTGGGAGGCTAAAAGTAGGAGGATCACTCGGAGTACCATCTGCGTAGTGAGACCCTGTAGACCCTGTACCAAATATATAGAAATAAAAAGCAGAATGGAATACATTGCTTTGGAATGGTGAAGCAAAAAAGAAGACTTTTCTATCTCAATTTAAACTTTTAGGGCAGGTAAGACAGTTCAGTGGAGTAAGTGCTTGCCTGACAAGCATGAGGTCCTGAGTTCAATTCCTAGTACTGAAAAAAAAAAAAAAAAATCTTTTACTATTTAATTTTTTGAAACTTTTAAAAACTTTAAAACTGGGCCTGGCAGGATGGCTCAGTGGTCTAAAGCGCCTGCTTAGGAAAGCTTAGGCGGCTGCAGGGACCACGGTTCAATCCCCGGCACCACATGCTGCACCAGCCCTGTCCTCAGGGCAGGCTGAGCCGGCCATAAAAATAAATAAATAAACAAACAAACAAAAGTTCTGAAACAAGGAAAAAAATAAAATAAAATTCTAAAAAAAAAAAACCTTTAAAACTTTTAAAAACATGTGCCTTATTCAATTCTGCATTTCCAGCTCTGGGACTTTGGCTTAAGGACATTTCAAAGGATATACCAAAACCTCATGTGCAGATTGGCCTTGGCATCATTACCCCATGATGATCATGGTACAGAGGGAAATCAATAAAATATTCAATATGAGGAAGTCAGAAGCAAGGAGCAGGGATGGCCATGTACATGTAGACTACACATCTCCTTTGTAAATGCAAGAGATGTGACTGTTCCCTACCAGAGGTTCTACAGCCAGTCCATCCTGCCCATTCACTGCAGAGAATATGCCCCTGGGCTTGGCACATGACCGCGAGACTAACAGTACAGAAAGATTCATAGGCAGACACGGGACAGGAAGGATACCTCCTAAATGCTGACAGTGTTTGCCAGAGATTTTGACTTTTGTGCTTTTTACTTTTTTCTCAGTTTCCCACAACATTTTATGATTGGAATGAAGTACAGTAAGTTATAAACCTGCATCTATAAAAAGAAGTTGTATCTTTGATGCCGCATCTGTAGAGGGCTGAACCTATTTTAAGGAGCTCCAGCAAGTGTTTACATGCGAATCTGCAGTGCTCGCTGAAATTCTGGAAAGGGTGGCATGGTGTGTGAGCAGCAGCTGGTGCAGTCAGTGAGCAGTGGAGGCACCTGAGGAGCAATTGGAATGTTGATTACAGTATCATGCTACACTTACGAATCACAGAATGGGGACTGGAGTGGTTTGATTGAGCAGAATTATATAACAGCAAGAGCTTTCTGTAATGTTAGACTCGGTTTTTATTTTCTCCAAGTTTTTGACTACAGAGTTTTGCAGGTTTTCATCCTGTCCTCACTCGGCCTTCTATGCACTTACAGAACTTTTGAAGATTCTGTTTCTCTGTCCATGAAAGGTGGCTAATTGTACAGTCTTTGGGCAGCCTGAACCAAGTGGAGAAGGGGGGGGGCATCAGGCATAGGACATAGTGGCTCTTGGGATGATAGCCCTGTCCCATATTTGCTTCACCCGCATCCATATTGAAGGAAGAACTAAAAATTGACTTAGAAGTGTGAAGAAGGCTTATTTTTTACTTGAACATGTTACTCAGCCACATTAATATCCCCCTTAGGGTCTTTACTGTGAGGTAGGGAGTATTGCTAGGTGGACCGTGGCTACACCAGCACACAGATGATTAGCATCTGTACTGTGTTGAGACAGACCCAGTGTGTGGCATCTAGAATTTTGTTCTAAAGGAAAACACTCTATGGGTCACATAACTACACAGAATGACTCAGGAGAACCTCTCACACTACTATAATTCTGCCAAAAGCTAAATCTTTTGACGTCCATTTTCCAGTACTGAGATACTTATCATTCATAATTTTTGGAAATAAGATGAAGCAGGACGTTAGATAAGACAATTTTCTATTCTTCCTTGCTGACCTTAACTGCAATATACTTTTTTTAAACCTCTCATTTCACCAAGTGATTTTCCAAAGCATTCCAAATAACTTGGAACACCCTCTCACACCAAGTAGCTAACTTAAGTAAGGAAGTGCATGAGGATGATCAAATCTGTGGCATTTGAAACAGACAACATTGCTTGATAAGTAATTATGTGAAATTCATCCTTAAATATTATAGGTCTAAAATTTTAATACATAGAATGATTTCATAAGCCATACCTTGGTGATTTCACTTAATTTTTTACGTGTCTTAGTGTATTCAAGCTTCTATAATAAAACAGAAGTGATTTCTGATGATTCTGGAGGCCAGGAAGTCCAAAATCCAGGCTCAGATATGGTTCTTTTTGCAGTATTCTCACATAGTGGAATGGGATGGCAAGCTCTCTTGCATGAGGGCGCAGATGCTGCCCACAAGGGCTCTGCTTTCATGACCAAAGGCCCCACCTCCCAATATCACCAATCAGATTTCAATATGTACATTGCTTTTTGAGAGGTAAGGAGGTACCGAAACTTAATCCATAGCATCTCTTTGGCATGCTTTGATTATTGTCTTCCTGTTCTCTTCTTAGAAATGTTTTAGATTGTTTTTAATTTATTGGTACATATGCACAGTACCCAAATGATTGGATTAATTTTAAAGCAACTACTGTTAAATATCTTAAACTAATAGGATACAAAAGAGAAATGCATAAATCTTTAGATAGATGAGCATTTTATCCTGGCAGAATAAATCACTGAAGCCAGCAGTGTTAAAGAACACCAATTGCTGTCAAGTTCTTTCTTTACTACAATGATAATATCTTTTAACATGCTTTCATGTCTGCTCTACCATACCAATGAAACTCACAGGGACATTTGCCACTGGGTGTCCTTCCAAATGGCCTTACAGGACTGACAGTACCTGGTAGCACTGTTTTTATATTTTCATTGCTCATCATCTCTACTAATTTAAAAGAATAAATGCCATGGACTAAAGAAAAAAATTTTAAATGACTCAAAGCAGGAAGAAGAAAAGATGCAATTTGGAAAGACGATTTTGAAATTTGGATTAATAAAGCAAATAATAAAAATTTAACTGTTAACTTATACCACTGTTTCTGCATCCCCCAGCTATCTGTCTAGCTGGAGAATGCTATGCCTATTTATATTTCTGCATAGCAGCAGTTTGGCTCCCATAAAATATCTAATTCATAATACTGGCAGAGGTGCCAAAAAGTCACACAAACCAGAAGGTTCAAAATAATTTCTATCAACTCTGCACAGTGTGTTTGAGGAAGAGCAGATTGTTGCAACTTTCACGCTTACAATCAAGGAGCGCCATAAACAGAGGCATTTCAATGTTTGTGCATATCCAATAACATAGGCACATCAAAAAGCAGACAGGAAGAGGCACTATTTGTTCTGACCTCACCTTCCAGCCCTGAATGATAATTACAACAAGAAATAGTAACAATAACAAAATGGCAGTGAGTAAAGATTTTGGGAAATTACTGTAATCCAGGCAATGAGCTAAACATTTTACTCATTTGTGATTAATCTACCATGTTAGACTCAAAACATCACTAAATTGCTCCAAGTATATGGTGGCCTATTTAGCTCTACAAGAAAGTACTGTGCAAGTATTTGTCTTTGTCTCCTGGAACACACAATCAAAAGAGCTGAGTGTAAGATCACCCTTCATGCAATGATTCTCTTCCCAGTACCTTCTGTTTGAAGACTTTCTTCTTATATTTTTAACACAGGTATTTGATTTTGTTGGTCATGTTGTTCTGCAATTTGTGTTTGTTTCTTTGGCTAGAATTGCTAACATGATCTTTGAATCAGAAATCAAACTACATATATATATATATATATATATATATATATATATATATATATATTTCCAAATAATGACCTATCTGTTTCAAATTCCTATTGGAAACATCTGGCTGTGAGGGTTATCAGGTAATACAGGCATCACAAGATGAGTAGGATGCGAATTACAGAGAGAACTGCTAGGGACTTTTTGTGAGCTGCCCACTGAGTTGTACCATCTATAAGGCATCTATAAGGCATAGTCTGAGTCACCCTCTTATATCCGCACCACCTGCTCTATCCCCAAAATTCTCCAGCTGAACAGAAGACGACTCGTCCATATTTAATGCTAGCATCTCCCCACAAGGAAGGCTGGCTTATAAGAGTGCCAGTCAGCACATGCACTTACAGAAGGTTTATTTATCTGAAGGACCATAACAAACACATGCTTTACTAAACACAGAGCAGACAGTGGTGGAACAATAGTAACTTCTTTCCCACTTTAGGACCAAATTGATAGGAATGATTCCAAAAGTTACTAGAAACTACAGCAGACACATTTCAGACTGACAACATAACCAATGAAAAAAGTTTAGACCATAGAAGGCCTGTCAAGCTCCATGATTTATCCAGTTCCTTGGCCAACAAGCATCTTTATTCCTTTTGGAAATTTAAAAAAAAAAAGTGGGAATTGATGAGAAAGTTGGGGGAACAATAGTGAGGTAAGTAACCTTCCTGCAAGAGAAGGGTCCATGTTTGTTTGTTTCCCACATAGGAGCAAATCACTGGCTATTGGACATAACTCTTACTCAGACTTTTTAATGATACATTATGTGACATCTTCTTAAACCTTATCAAAATGTTAAAGACTGGATTGAAAGATCTGTATAAAACTTTTAAATCAGCAGAAGAACTGGTAGGACAATATTGACTGACTTTCCTTTCGATGGTCCTTTTTTTGGGGTAGCCTCGTGCACACTTCACTATGTATATGAATTGCATCAGAATTTTGCTAAAATGTGGGCTGGGGAGATAGCTCAGGGGCATAAGTGCCTGCCTGGCAAGTGCAAAGGCCTGGGTTTGATTCCCAGTTCTCAAAAAAAAAAAGAATTTTGCTAAAATCCACACCAGGGAGTTATAAACATCTAATTTTATCCTTAAAAATAAAACTCTCTCTAGTTTACACATGCCATTTCTGATTTGTCCCCCAGTTGACCCCTTTTCCTGTTCTCTCTGAGCTTCCATCCCACCATGGAATGGAAGTTGCTCCTGCCAGGGTCACAGGAGCCCATTTGCCTTTTCCATGGGTGCTCACAGTGTGTTTCCTAAATTCTCCGTAGAGTTTCAGAGGTTCTGCCATCCTCCTTTTAGAGACAGCCCCCGCCCCCGCCGCCTTTTATTTTACTTCGATAGTGCATCCTAACTTTTCTTCTACCTCAGTCTTTTCCAATCTCCTTTGCTGGTGTCTTTCAATCTGCTCAACAACTCTGTCATGTCCTAAATGCAACTCCTCTTCTGGTCTTTTCCCAAGAGTCTCTTAAGACTTCTATACCTCTTCAACTCACTCAGTTCAGGCCCATTGACCTAGTTCCTCAATCCATAAGTGTAGGTAATGCCTAGGTTTGTCATTTTCCCACTTTCCAGGCCCAGTCTAATGATACATTTTTTGCATTCAGAATGTCCACCCTCATCTAAGCTGTCATCCCTTTGTGGGCCACTGTAATAGTCTCTTGCTTTCCCTCTCAGCTGTCTTCTACACTGTCAATTAGATCTCAGATTGCATTATTGAAGCACTCCAGTGGCTTCCCAATACCCTCAGAAGAATGTCCCCCGCTGTCGCTATCTAGCCAGTTCTACCTCTCTGACGTCTTCCCACACGCTTTTCGCTTCGCCCAACTGCTCTGCTCCCTCTTCCTGGTTTCTCTGGCAGCCATAGCACAAGGGTGCTGTGGTTCCGTTTCCTCTGATCTCCTCATTGATCCCTCTGGAAATTTGAGTCTTATGCCAGTCATTGCCTGCTTGCTTGCAAGTTGATTACCACCCCCAGCCTTCTCCTACAAACCACATTATTGGGAGGGATTTGGTCAGTGAGAGATAGTGGAAGACTGAAAAGAGATGGAAGGAGGGAAGAAGGAAAAAAACAGGTCCATCCTCTCCTATATCTCTCTTGTTCCTGGTGGAAATTTCCCAGCTATAAGCAGGTACCTGAGTCTCGTCTGAATTTCAGCTCCTGGCAGATGGATCCTTCCATAAACTCAAATACTGTCCAGCCCTCCATGGCATAAGGGTTGGTGCATCTGGTCTAGTATCACCACTCCAGTAGCTTCACCTCCACCTGGCACTGGCTTCCTGGATTGCCCAAGTCCGCCACATTCTTGTGCCAGCACATATGCTGATATCCAGTCTTTTTATCACACCTTTCATTTGCTGATGTTTTTTCTTAGAACCTGTGGTGGTTTTGTGGTTAATATCCAGTAACTACTGTATCAATGACTAAAGGATTTAGCCAAGCCAAACTGATCAAAAGGGCAGGTGATGTGAATTAAGCACATGTAGCCAAGGTTCTAAGCACAAATTCCAGGGAAAAGAAAGGGAGAAATTAGAAAGAGAAAAATAGTACTCTCTGGGAAGAAAAGCCATTAGCGTGTGGGAGGAAATTAATATTTACATCATATTTACTAACATGTTAATGTCTTTATACACATGATTTATTGTTAACACTCTGAGGTAGACATTATGTTAATCTTACTATAGGGAAACAGAGGTTAAATAATTCATTCTATAGTCTCAGAGTTTTGAGGACTGGATTTAAGCTTAAGGCATCCATATCCCTAATCAGGACAAGACCAAGGAAGATCATACTCACTTCAATCCATGTCCATTCTACTTTTGTTTTAGATACAAAGATTTTTAAAGCAAGTCCCTAAACCACAAGTAAGAAAGGGTTTGCTTTGTCCTGTTAAACCAATAGCCTTTTCTAGTATGAAAATTGAAGATAGGTCTTCAAATTGATTCCCATCATTCTCTTGCCCCTTCTTCAATCTCTAACCCTGAGCCACTCCAAAAAATTAATTGAAGGACAGACGCTTATGCCCATAACTGAGTGAAGAAAAACAAGGGCCTTTGGTGTTTCCTTCTGTGTCAATCTCAAAGTGCCAATCTCCTGTTTTCAGTGACTTAGTCTGCAGTAAGGAAGGGTTTGGGGGTAGGCCTTCCCCATATATCAGCCACCTCCCATAGGACACTCAGTTGGTTTTTTTAGGTATGTGCTACATCTGGCATCAATAGAGAAGGATGGTTTCATTCCTGCAGACCTTCCACACACATTACCAGTATGGACATCACCTTTGCTTTGTTCAGGCTCCTTGAAGGACCTCGTTTTCTTCTTGCGCAGGACAACTGAGTCCTCGGAGTCCTGCTCCTGATTTTCTACATCATACCAAGGTCTGAAACCGGCGGGTGACTTTATTATATTGCTGCTTATAGGGAGACTGAGAGAAAAGCCGGTGGAGCAAATCAATTTTTTCCTAATGTTAATTTCCCAGGTTAGGTAGATTCAAGTCAGGCCATTAACACAAACTCTGTGTTATATTTTCCATAACTTGTTCTTAAGATTTTTCCCTACCCCCAAACTTCATGTTCTCAGAATCCTGAAAACTTACAGGAAACAAACAAAGCATGGAAATTAAATAGCAATAAAACTGTTGTTGGCTTCATATAAAAATATTATCCAGTATTTAAATGGCGATTATTTCCAGAAACTTGGCAGATGTAACCATACAAATGATGAAAGTGATTCCAGTCCCAGTCCATCTTTGTTTAGAAAAGAAATACCAGTAGTGTTTGAAAAATGGATTATTAAAGACCTTGGTTAGCTGAAGGTGGCTCATATGTTCTGTCTGCAAACATAGCATCTTGTTGGGGGTTGCAGCTTTTCCCTACCCAAGATTATTTCCACTGCAGCTCTTTAGGGCAGGAAATAAAAAACAGCTAATGGTTGGCAGGGCATGTGGAATTAGTTTAAGCAAAGCTGATCCCTGGTCCTGCTGACCGCCTCCTCTTTCCTGTGCTGTTTTGTCTGTGTCGGCCTTAGAATATGTCAACAAATCTCTTTTAAGCTCAGATGGGAGAAGGGATGGGGATTCTCTCTCTGTCAGTAAGGGTGTAATTTACAACAGATGTGCCTTTCGAGAAAGGTATAAGTTTGTCTTGTAAAATATTTGTAAAGAAAAATAGCCTCCAGATTTCATAAAGTAATTCTTACTCAATTTTGGAGATGTCTCAGAAAACATTGTTTTCATAATACTAATAGGATTCTTTTCACTCGCAATTTGATTATAGCTCAAGATTAGTTTGGGGGAAGAGTTTAGCTTGAATATCAAACAATGTAGTGAAAACACACCGTATGTGACATGACAGCTTTTTGACAGTGACCTGAAAGAAGTCCAATGTGAATCATGAGACATTGATTATAGTACCAGGGACTCCTTTTGATTAGTGACATTTTAGTTTCTCCAAGCCTCAGTTTCCCTATTATAATGCAGGTCACACCCGTGCTCCTACCATCTCAGGAGGAAAGATAAATTAAAATACAGTGTAAGTCATGAATACCTAGTTAGGGAAATACCTTCTCAGATGAAAGAAAAACTCTTGAGGGTCCTGCTCACTATGTATCTATCTTTTCACACATGGAAAGGAATCCCTCTTTGATTAAAGCCGCACTAATGGGCCAGCGATGTAGCTCAGTGGTCCAGTGCCCTCTTAGCATGCACAAGACCCTGGGTTAAATCCTTTGCACAACAGGGAAACAAAAGCTACGCTAGACAGTAGACAGAGATTAAATTTCTCTGGGCCTGCTTCAGTGGCGAGGCTCGGTGAAGATCAAGTCACCGACTCTAGTGTGATGTCTTACTTGTGTATGCATTGACAGATAAAATCACACTGCAGGTAGGTGTGATAAACGGTGCATGTGTTGCACAAGTATAACCTGAAGCCTATGCAGGACGTGAGACTTTCAGTAGAGGAGGAATATTGCAGACTGATGAACTCTCTCCTTGGATGCCATTTTTCAAAGCTTGTTCCTTGGGTGAGAGTAAATACATGCAGCTGGACGCATTAATGGAGCTGAGTGTGGGGCAGTAAGAATCAGGGCTTCCAGCAACAGGCTTCGGGTTTCCTCAAGTAGGAAATGAGCCAAATTCCTGTCACCCTATTTGTAAGGATAAGATGATACCCAGGACAAGATAAAAACATGAAATAACATTCCCGAATCATATCCTGTATAAGAGAAAATTCTGTCATCCGTTAAAATTTAATAAAAATTCACATTTAAAAGTATATTAGTAGGGGGGCTGGGGAGATAGCTCCGAGGCACAAGTGCCTGCTGGGCAAGTGCAAGGTCGTGAGTTCGAACCCTGGTCCCACAAAAAAAAAAAAAAAAAAAAAGTATATTAGTAGGGCCAGCCAAATAGGTCAGCAGATTAAAGTGACTGCAAGGAAGCACGGGGGGCCCCAGGACAGGCTGGGATGGTAATTGAGGCTGGATGTGGTGGTGCATGCCTGTAATCCCAGCTCTTAGGAGGCTGTAAACAGGCAGATCGCTAGGAGTCTGATCCAGTAGTAAGACTCTGAACATCCTGTAGACCCTTCCTTACAATACAATACAATACAATACAAGTTTCCTAGTGGGCCAAGGACATAGCTTAGCAGCATGAGCACCTGCCTGGCAAGCGCAAGGTCTCATGTTCGAGTCCTGGCACCAAAAAAAAAAGGGCCAGGTGGGGGGATGCTGCTCAGTGATCGAATGCTTGCCTAGCATGACAAGGCCCTGAGTTCAATTCCTGGTACTAGAAAAAAAAAAAAAAAAAAGCTTCCCAGCATCTACTCTTTTTCTTGTCATAGTCTTTGGCCTCTTCATACTCTGTTAATATTAGTGGCTGCTGCAGAGTGAGACCCTGTCTCAAAAAAACAAACAAACAAAAGGAAAATGAAATAAACTGTTTCAGAAGAGATCTGTCAAACAAATTCATGCACGGGACAGCGGCGGACTCACACTCCCAGACCCTGGGAGGCTAAGGGAGGGGACCTGAGTCCAGGTCTCACGTGCACAACTTCACAAGGCCCTATCTCAAAAAGCACTTTTTAAAAAGGGGATGGAGCCGGGCGTGGTGGCTCACGCCTGTAATCCCAGCACTTGGGAGGCTGAGGCAGGAGGATCGTTGTGAGTTCGAGACCAGCCTGGGCTACAAAAGTGAGCTCAAAGCCAGCCTGAACTGCACAGTGAGACCCTGTCTCAAAAAAAAAAATAAAAATAAAAATAAAAATAAAAAATAAAAATAAAAAGGGGATGGGGCTGGGGATGTGGCTCCGTGGGTTTCAGCCTCAGTCATAACCCCCATTTGCAAAGTTTTTTTTATTAGAAATTGGGATAAAGAAAACCTAAACCAGCATTTGCATATGGATTCAAAAACAATCCCCCTTATGCTAGGGCTGAATCCACAGGAAGAGGGAAACAGTTTCCGCCACCAGCAGTGGCCTCATCTAAGCTTCCCAAGACTTAGGGACCAAAGCTACAGGCTTGCTAGTTCGTCCCTAAAATGTGGGAACGCAGCCAAAGGGAATTTCAGGACACTTTAGTTAACCTTTTCTTCTCCAATTAGGTCTCAAGCCAGGCAGGAACTTGTCCCAGACTGCTGTCCTGCTGTGCTTTTGCATTCTCAAAGGTTTTCCCTACCTGTGCAGGACTCAGATTCTCTTACTCAGGACCTCTGGGGGAGAGGGGCCAAGCTGTCATTTCCTCCAGGAGTTACTTGAGGACAGCAGCCTTAGGGCTTGTGTGTGGGCTTCTCTTCCCTTTGGCCCTGGGTCAGGCCTCTGGGGAGTGAATGAGAAGCCCGGAGTTGTGGAGACCAGAGCTTGAAGCCATAATCTCCAAGGTCCCTGTCTAGAAGGTGTGCTTCCGGCCTGTTGGCAGAGAGATGTCAGGAAGGGCCTCCCCTTTTAAGAGCCTCAGATAGATGCAGGATGGTTAGAAGGGGGCTGTAATTCATGAGGACTAGGGAGGTCCTGGCTCCCTGGCGTCACATAGGCGTACACAGCCCTGCCTACTTTCTGTGAGGCCTCTTCCCAGTTCCCAGACTGCATCTTATGTACAGCCTTTTTCTCACAAATGATAATTTTTAACTAGAAAGTAATGTGTTTAGGAACCTTCATTTTTGCTTTGACTCTGTGTCATTTTGTTTCTGATCCAAGACTCCCTTTTTTGTCACATTTTCCCCAATTTCTGCGTCTTTCTTCCCTCCCTTCCTCCCTTCCTTTCTCCTGTCCTCTCTTCCTCTTCCCTCCCCCTTCCTTCAGCTCTCTGTCTCCCTCCTATCCTCCCTCCTTCTCTCATTTCTTCTTTCTTTCTTTTTATTTTTTATTTTTTTGTTTTAGAACCGGGGATTGAATTCAGGCCCTTGCGCTCGCCAGGCAAGCACTTATTCCACTGAGCTATCTCCCCGTCCCCTCCCTCATCTTTTCCTGTTTCTCTCCGTAGCCATCCTAAGTCCTGAGCCTTGCTGAGTCAGCTAGCAGGCTTGCTTCTCTTTCCTTTCTTTCTTCTCTTTCTTCCTCCCCTTTCTTTCCTTTTGATACTAGGATTGGACCCAGGGCCTTTGCACTACATCCCCTTTGTCATTTGTCTTTATTTTTGAAACAGTGTCTAACTAGATCTCCAAGTTGCCCAGGCTGGCCTACCACTTGTCATCCTCCTGCCCCAGCCTCCCAGAGGGCTGGGATTACACACCAGTTTAAGCTGCTGCTTTTTTAATGTCTGTTTTTACAGTGTCTCACCCAGGTGATATTTCTGCACAAATTCTTGTTACTTTCCAGCTATCTTCAAAGTAACCTGGGGCCCGGCAGGATGGCCAAGTGGTCTAAAGCACCTGCTTAGGAAAGCTTAGGCGGCTGCAGGGACCGCTGCTCCATCCCCGGCACCACATGCTGTGCCAGCCCTGCCCTCAGGGCAGGCTGAGCCGGCCATAAAAATAAATAAATAAACAAACAAAAAGTTCTGACACAAGAAATAAAATAAAATTCTTGGGCCCAGAGGGATGGCTCAGTGGTCTAAAGCGCCTGCTTAGGGAAGCTTGGGCGGCTTCAGGGACCACGGTTCGATCCCCAGCACCACATGCTGCGCCAGCCATGCCCTCAGGGTGGGCTGAGCCGGCCATAAAGATGAGTGAATAAACAAACAAAGGTTCTGAAACAAGGATAAAAATAATAAATAAAATAAAATAAAGTTCTTAAAAAAAAAAAAGAAGTGGAGAGTAATAAACAAAACCCAGGGACAGCAGTAGTGGGTTACTCAGGGATTCCCAAAACCTGGGATTCAAGGAGGCAGATAACAGCTTAGTCTAATGGTTCCTTGATGGTTGTCTCCTCCCTTGCTTGGGATGTTACTGGTTGTCTCTTCCTCTGCTTCCCCTGCTTGGAATGTTTTCAGTTAACATTTGTTGTATTAACCTAAGGTTAGGTAAATGGTAAAAGAGGTAGTGATCTCTAGTCTATATTCACCAAAACAGTTATGCACATTCCTTAGCCTGTCCTTGAATATTCAATAAAAGTAAGATCCTTCTGTGGATTGGGACTCACTTTAAGAGAGATAAGTCTCAGTGAGTCCTCTGAGCTACCTTCATCAAGTCTTCTCATTACAACACCCTGTTCTCTCAATCCTTGGCAATCACTAAGCTATTTGTGAGATATGTCTGTTCTAGACACTACATATTAGTGGACTTATACATCATGTAGCATTTAACTGTGACTCCTTCCTTGTAATACAATACTTTAAGGTTCATTTTTAGTATATGTCAATACTTCTTTTACGTTGCCAAGTAATATTCCATCGTAAAGATATGCTAGGTTCTTAATGTCTCCTTTTAGACCTTGTGTGTAATAATGCTGAGCAATCATGGAAATTTATTAAGCCACCTAGAAAAACAAAAGTTGAGTTTATGCTGCATGGCTCTATGTTTGAATTTGAAGTTTACATTTCTTTTTTTTTTTTTTTTTGCTTTTTGAGACAGGGTCTCACTGTGCAGTTCAGGCTGGCTTTGAGCTCACTTCTGTAGCCCAGACTGGTCTTGAACTCACAAGGATCCTCCTGCCTCAGCCTCCCAAGTGCTGAGATTACAGGCGTGAGCCACCATGCCCAGCTTGAAGTTTACATTTCTTATGGATTTATGACACAAGTACTAAAGAATATAATATTTAAAAAACAATGCTATGATAGTCGACATTGTAGAATATGAACACTGGAACGCCTGGGGCAGCCTCCTCATGGAGGAGACTCAGATGGTGAGACCAGGCCAGTGCTCATGCTGGAGGAAGAAGACAAGCTAAAAGCCACTGTCCCATTAGGCACCTCTGTAATGTTATAATGACACTGCTGTCCCAGACTTAAGTCGACCCCAACAGGTACACACTAAGTTGTCCGGGACAAAGCTAAGAGTGCACTAGAAGTTTCAAATGGTTGAGAATCCCCTGTAAGAGTTCAGTTTTTTGTTAATATAAACTAAATGAATAAAATAATCAGGATTCTTTTTGCTAAAGAGCTATATCCATAATTTTATCGCTGTTGCTGCTGCGGCTACACCATGACTCCTATGAGACTCCTACTGTGTCCAAAAAATGCCTGTTTTGGGGCCCAGCGGGATGGCTCAGTGGTCTAAAGCGCCTGCTTGGGAAACCTTGGGCGGCTTCAGGGACCGCGGTTCGATCCCCGGCACCACATGCTGCATCAGCCCTGTCCTCAGGACAGGCTGAGCTGGCCATAAAAATGAGTGAATAAACAAACAAAGGTTCTGAAACAAACAAAAAAAATAAATAAAATTTTAAAAATGCCTGTTTTCACTGGACATTGGGTAGTTGCTTGAGATGTTTCTTATCTTCAAGCCATGCATGGGGGTGGATGCCTGCCATTCCAGTGCTCGGGGAGGCTGAGGCAGAAGAATTGCAAATTTGAATTCAACCTGAACAACTTGATGACTCAGCTAGATACTGCCTGAAAATTAAAAAAAAAAGAAAAAGAAAAAGAAAAAAAAAGACCAAAACAAACAAACATAAAAAAACAAAACTGGCCGGGTGTGGTGGCTCACACCTGTAATCCCAGCACTCGGGAGGCTGAGGCAGGAGGATTGGTGTGAGTTCAAGACCAGCGTAGGCTACAAAAGTGAGCTCAAGGCCAACTTCAACTGCATAGCGAGACCCTGTCTCAAAAAAGACAAAAAAAAAAAAAAAA
>PVJA010022364.1:0-12761 GCA_004027025.1 Myocastor coypus
ATAATTTAAAAACTATTAACTCAGAAAAGCCAGGAATCAATAAATTCATTGTCCAATTGTACAAAGAACTTTAGAGTAGACATAAAGACAGTACTTTTCAAATTCTTTAATGAATTAAAAAGACAAGCAGTACATCTAAAGTCATTTCTGGAAGGTTGTATTATCCTGATTTCATGCCAGTAAAAACCACAACTAAAATAGAATTGTAAGATAAAATTTTTCAGCTGGGGAAATAGCTCAGTGGCACAAGTGACTGCTTACAAAGCACAAGGTTCTGAGTTCAATGCCTGATTAAAATTGGAAAAAAAAAAAAGAAGTTTATAATAAAGGGAGGCTCAAAAGTTCTCACAAAGATATCGGCAAAGAGAATTCAATAAATCATGATAAAACCATCCATCATGACCATGAACCACCCTAGGCTGGTTCAGCATAGATGGAACAAGAAACATAATATAATAGTAAATGGAAGCAAGAAAAAAGTAATGTGATTATCTCTATTGACACCAATAAAACTTTGACAAAGCTCAGCATTCATTCATGAAAATAAGTGAAAAAAAAATAGGTGCAGAAGGATCTTATCTCAGTCTGATAAAAAGTGTTTATGACAAAAATAGTCAACATGACTATTAAATGGGAAAAGCTGAAAGTTTCCCCTCTAAAATTAAGAAGAGGGCAGCAGATTAAAGTGCCTGCAAGCAGACTCAGGGGCAGGGGTTCGATCTCCTGGCCTGCTGTGCCAGCCCCACCCCAGGAGCATGGTGAGATGGAAATTGAGATTTGGCATGGTGGCATGCACCTGTAATCCCAGCTCTTGGGAGGCTGTAAACAGGTGGAAAATTATGAGCCTGATCTAGCAGTGATACCTGAACACCCTGCAGACCCTTCCTCAAGATACAAAAAAGAAAAAAATAAACTTGAAGCATTTGTAATAAAATGGATGCAGCTTGATACCATAATGCTAAGAAGTAAACCAAAACACACAAGTTTAAATATTGGATAGTTTCTCTCAGGTGAGAAATCCAAGATAGAAACAGAAAACAAATTAATGATAGGTAATAGCATTTAATTGAATAAATATTTTGGATATGTGAAGGAGAACAAGGGACAGGGAAGGGGGCTAGTGAAGGAGATAAGAATGGAATAGAATAAAAAAAAAAAAGCTAGGATATTACAAAAGCTCTGAAACAAACTAAGATTCTCTTCCTTTAAGTTGGTTTTGATCAATCTTCTATGTCAGCCAAGGAAAGCTAACACGCTTCTAATACCAGGCATCATAAAAGAGGATTGAACTCCACATCCTTAACCAAGATAGAAATCAAAATACAATGGCTGGGGTGATAACTCAGTAGAATAAGTGCTTCCCTGACAAGCACAGGGCCCTGAGTTCAATGCCTGGTACTACAAAAAAAAAAAAAAAAAAAAAAAAAAAAAAAAAAAAAAAAAAAAAAAAAAAAAGGAAATCAAAATTCCAAATTAAATGTGTGTTCACCAAATGCCTCACAATATTGCACAGTCTTTTTTTATTTTATGTTTTATTTTTTGTTATGGCTGGTTTAGCCTGCCCTGGGGGTGGGATTGGCGTAGCATGTGGTGCTGGAGATCTGAACCACAGTCCCTGTGATTGCCTAAGCTTTCCTAAGCAGGTGCTTTAGACCGCTGAACCATCTTGCCAGCCCTGCACAGTCTTACAGTTGAATAATTGTAAATTAGGGGCATCTCTCTCCATTTTCCATTTACTTAACATGTCTCATAATCCTCACAGAAAAAAAGATATATGACCACATCATCGCCAACCTCTCCATGGTCTAAGAGAAATTATTTTTGCTTCACACACTACATTCACTCAACAATAAACTGCATTGTCTATATATTCTCTAGGAGGCAATGTTAAGGAAAGCCCTACCAGAAAAATCATGTACAATTCTTATCTACAGCACTAATGATAAAACAATAATTGAGTCCTTCATATAAACCAGAGATAATAAGGTGAGAATATGATTGTTTATGTATAATAAGGAATGTTTTTACAAAAGCACAGTTCACATAAGCAAGGATAGTTTCCTTTTTTTTTTTTTTTTTGATGGGACCAGGATTCAAACTTACAACCTTGCACTTGTCAGGCAGGCACTTGTGCCACGGAGCTATCTCCCCAGTCCCCAGTTTTCTTTTTGCTTAATCTTTTTCTGTTATAACAAAATTAGAAAAACAACTCTAATTTTTGGGACAAAATCATTCATTTTCTATGTGACAGAAGAAGATACAAGTGAAAAAAGTTGTAACTATTGAATTTTGTATGAAATAACTTTAATATACAAAGAAAAAGGAAGCTTATATTCTATATATGAAGGACTAATTAATTATAAAAGGAACCATTTATTTTCAGGACACAGCCCATTTCTTCTTGAACAGAAACGAAAGCATTAAAGAACAAACAGATTTATAGTGAATCTTGTGTCCACAGATGTCACAGTGCATTATAGCAAAAGCCATTAAATGAAGTAAATTTATTAGCCAATTTGCTAATAATGGATATATTTTTAGTTCTGTTACAAATGACAATAGTTTTACTAACTTAAATGTGTGATATATTTACATTTTCACTTACATAAATGTACTGGCTTAATGTACAAACATTTTCAGAAGGTAAAAATTTAAACTTCAAATTTATAGCCAATTTCAGCATTAATAATTAATTCTTTTTTCATTTAGTGAGCATGAAGAATATGATAAAATTCTCATCCTATCAAATTATAATCCTTCTACAATTTTTTTAAAAATTTGCGAGACAAATGCAATTCTAAAAAGACACTGTAGAGAATATTTTAAAACATTTTTGACTAATTTAAAGTCGATGTGACCTTTTCAAAGGTGATGACATTTCTAATGCTCAGAAAAGGCTGAAGAAATAAAATTTATCTAATGCAAAGCTTAGCACATCAGGTTGAAAATTCTTAAAATAAATTTTTTAAGTGACCTGTCACATGTAGATATTGCATTATTGAGGCATGTGAAAGATGTACCCTAATAAGAAAAATAGGAAAGTACGCATTATGGATATTTGTTTTTATACTGTTTTATATGCATCCTATTTCAAAGAGGATTCAAATGTATCAGAAATAGCAAAAGAGTGGCCATCGGAAAGGGAAAAATGATCAGTGGCAGTGAAACCATCGAAGGGGTTACAGACCATGAGAAGAAGGGGCAAAACCATTTAAAAGTCTGTAGTGGGTGACTTCTATGTGGGAAATGCCTTTGTAGGAAAGAGTAACAGCAAGTAGTAGTGCTTATAGTGGCCTCTTGGTTTTCCACAAGTAATCTTTAACCAAACCTTTTGATTCTGTCTTATATTACCTAAACAAGTAAGTATCTATCTCTGATCACTACTCGGAAGTTGCCTTAGCTAACATTCTGGTTCTGCCGTATTACACTGACACTGTATATTGGCTACCCTGACACACGTCACAGACACATCATGTCTCTGTCTTCCTCTTGGATGAATATTCTTACCCATGCATACTAGGCCTTTACCTTTGACTATAAAGTAGCTTCCTCCAAACCTAATTTAAAGACTTGTAAAATTTTATAATCTATTTATCATGACACATTGAGCTTTTCTTCTCTGCACAATTGTGCATTTTGTTCACGCTGTTGCACTCAGTACTATAACAAAGGGACAGAAGGATGCAGTGCATGCTACTTTAACTTCTTTGTGGAAGATGCCAACAAGTGGAGCAGCTGGCTCAAATGGAACCTGCAGTCGTTTATTTCTGAGGAATTTTCACACTGATTCCCTGTGGTTGTACCAGTCTACACTCCCACTGACAGTGGTGCATTCTTTATCCTCACATCTCCTCTAGCATTTATTTTGATTGATATTTTCATAACGCCACTTTTTCTAGAATGAGATGCATTCTCAGCATTGTTTTAATTTATATCTCTTAAAAGAACAGGAATATTGAGTACTTTTTAATATTCTTATTTACCATTTCTATTTCATTTCATTTTTAAAATTTTATTTTTGTCTTTGATTAATTGTTTTTCTTTTTTCTTTGGATTTATAAGACAGGTTCTTATGTATATTTAACTAATGCTTACCTTGGATTCAATGTACTTCTGCCCTCCTACCTCAGCCTACCAAGTTCTGAGATCATGAGAACACGTTGCCATGCCTGGTTACCAGCACTCTTCTTCCTGGTTGAAACTCTGTATGCCCCAACTCTCAACGTGTTTAAGCTCATGAAACTTGACTATCATTGAAAATACAGTTGGTTCCATATCTTTTTTATTTATTTATTTATTTATTTTTTGGTTCCATATCTTTTAAGAAAACGAATTCTAGTACTTAGATACTGTCATGGTCTTTTGAGACTAGAGTCTTCACTTTTTACCTGTGTTTATGTTAAATTGCTTCTGCAATTATTAGTTATTGCATGAAGTGGCTGTGAAAAGAAAAATAGCAGAAGGGAAGAGAAGAGAGGGGAAGGAAAGATAAGGTAAAACAAACAAAAATGCTATAGAATTTAGTATTATTGAGTTCTAATATCCATCTTGTGTATTAATAATAAGTCAAGTTAATTTTTATGAATTCAGATTTCTCATCCATTACATGTGGGGTATGTAGGACTCACATTTTTTTGTTTGACTCTGTGTGTGTGTGTGTGTGTGTGTGTGTGTGTGTCTACCAAATACCCACCAATCCCTCAGTTATGGGCCTGCTGTATACACTGTATGCTCCCTGGAGGTTTCTACTTTGCTGTGTTACACAGCATGTGGTGTAGCACAAACAGAAGGAATTTTAATTGAACCAAACTTCTCTCAACAGTAAAGACCTAATTATGGTTCACTTCTTTCAGAAAAAAAAAAATAAAACTCACATTCAATATGATGTAACATGATAGTTTTTAAGTACAATAACTTTAATACACTGAAGGATGCTAGAAATATGTAAACGATGTCTTATAAGTTATATAAGCATTATCCAAGTAGAAACAGTACACATTTTATCTTTATAGAGAAGGATTTGATTAGAAAGCACAGTATAGAAAGATGGGAAATATCACAGATGTAATGAGTTGAGAAATAAGGCAGCCCTCAACTGGGGAAGTTGTCTTACTGAGAAAATGATGGCAAAATGAGAATGGGTAGAAAAAATAATCTCCATTTGCCAAGTCCTGTTCGTGACAGATGGCTGTTGAAGTTCAACAGTCAATAGCCTGCTTTTTGCAAAGCTCTAGCATGATTGTTTCTGATATCAAATTGGAGCCTTCACAGATGATGACGACTAGAGCAACCTGACAACCATAAAGGTACTAAAATCTTAACCCATCCCTGAATAGAGTAGCAGGAATTGGGAGATTAGATTAGAGTTTCTATGGGCATCCTAGAAAGAGGGTAAATTATGGAAATGTACTCGGGAGATCTGGGCTGAAACATCAAGACCATGGGAACTTGGGACAGGCCGGTCAGTTCATGGTTTTCAGTTACATAATTTTAGGTGAAGAGGCATCAAAGGTTTTTATCTTATATGCCAGGAGGCATCAATAGTTTTAGCATGTACTTGTGCTTCATCATCTATATACAAGCAGCAGTCGAGGCCACAGTCAGGGCTAATAACACCAAATAACTTGCAAGAAAGAATACAAATCTAAATAGGCAATGCAGTGTGTACAATATGAAGTCTTCTATGTTAAGGGTGGCTTGTTTTAGGTAATCAATACTACTTCAAGTAAGGTTTTGCTTAGAAATATAACTTAATTTTAACATGTCACACTTTATTTTTATGCCATGCCTCACCACATGGGAAGAATTTCTTTTTACACAATTATTTTTCATTCAATTTATATCAATTCTGGGACTTAGGAGTATAAAAACATTATAAATTTTAGCCTCTTTCAGTCTCTGGCCTGTTTCTGCCATTAGTTTATCATTTGGTACCAATTTAGTAATTTCCATGCAGTAGTTACTATTAACAGTCTTTTTTAAACTCTCACTTGTGCTATCTGAACTTAAGACATAGCTACGATTTCAAAGTTAAGTAATAGTGCGGTGACAACTCTGAAAATGATGGCATGTTTGTCCTGGCTCTTCAGGACCTATTCAGGCCTCTCCTGAGAGTATTTAATCGCTCAATATTACAATATGTATTAAGTTCATTTTGGGGCCTTGTCAGGATAGATATGAAGCAAAATGAGGAGAAGAGGTTCAGAGGGGGGATGGAAATGAATACTCTCAGTTCTAGACCCTGAGTACACCAACCACGTATACTCAGATATTTATGCACAGTATAAACATCTTTTTTTTTTTTTTTCTTATGCTGCGACCAAAGCTGGGTAACAATAAAGTCCCCTGTTCTCAGGATTCTTCCTTGGGATTAGTGACTCTCAAAGGTAGGAGTGATGTAATTTATTGCAAGGGAAATACCATATTCAAAGGAATTGACGCAACAAAAAATTGTTTGTGAAAATGGTAAGTGATTAAGAACAAGGCGTGAGGGAGAGGGAACGCGAATACAAGACTCCAGAGAATACGTGGCAGATAAGAATTATTGATGAGGTCAGAGATAGCATGCTCGCGCACTGAGTTGGAGGAGCCCTGGCAACAAGGGAGGACTCAGCTGTTGGAAAGAGGGAGAGACAGAAAAGAGAAGAGTACACAGGATAAAGCAAAATGCCAAAGGAGGAGGGGCCAGGCTGACTCTTGCAGACCATTGAGTTTTTCTCAGTGGAGCAAGCAGTCCTTGAGCAGGACAATGAAAGTTCACGACAAGCTGTGAGCATCAGGGGCTGTGAACTAGCACGGGGCAACCGCAGGCCAGTTACGACGCGATGGGTGGACGGTGACTGGAAGACGGAACAGCCGCGGGGGTGGAGAGGAGAGTCAGGATTAAATTGCACCACTGGGGATGAATTGACAGTTTTCATTACCAGTACGGAGGAGACGATTAGCTAGGAACTGTGGGAACTGTCAAAAACAGCAATGGATGAATAAATATTGAGGAATAAAAAGCTGCCAATAAAAGAGGTGTTTTATTATCTATGCTTATGCACTGGTGAAATGGACAAAATATTGCTTGCTTAAGAGATTCAACATTTGTATATATTCCAATTAAATTGATCATCAATGAAACTATGATGCTGATGTTCAAAACTGGTAATACTTACACCTTAAACAGAAGTGAAAAAAAGGTATAAATTGCTGATAAAATAATTGTGTAGAGCCTGTGGGGATAAATTCTAATGTGAACTGGATGCACCGTTTGTGATGTTCTAAGGTATATTCCCACATAGTCGTGGAAGGTGAAGGAGTTGGGTATGCTATATCCTAAAGGAAGTTAGCTCTGAGTTCAAATACTCTAGAAGGAAAACCACACTCCACGTGTGATTACTTAACATTTAAAATAAATTATGTAGGTAGCAAAGCAACTTCACACTGATTTATCTAAACTTTTTCAGAAAGCTTCAAATCGTACCAAGAAGAATTTTTTTGATGAAATAAGGATTAATGAGCATAAACTACTTGCTTCGAAAGAACAGAGGTGTTTTTAGTTTCCATTGAATGAACAAAAGGTTAAAAGTTTTGCAATCCCAAGTAACTAATACATTTTCAGAAAAGCACCACATCTAGAAACTTGTCAACTGTTTGTAATAATCAGTATATATCTAACCTAGCTAGGATACTGGCAAAAACTACCATTAGACATTTAAACTTTTCAAGTTGACAAGAAAAGAGGATTTCACCAGTTTTACAGGCAGAACACCTATGTTTTTATTAGAACATATTACCTTTGTGAGGGTATAAACGGAGTAGGGGATATAGGGTATATGATTTGTATCTTCTAAAAAGCTATTCCTAAATGCAAAAGTTTGTTTCTCAATGATTGACAACACAATTTTTCATCAAAGTAAGCTCAACATATTTCCTGCTAGGCACAGTGTTCACCAGTCCCAAAAGTGGAAATAGTGATTTTCCAATGGCTAATCCTGGCAGGCAGAATCTTGATTAAGTAAACACTTCTGCATTAGCATGAATGCATACTGACATTATGAAAACCCTGATATGACGCACTGAGAACACAATGTCACTTTCGCAGTGCTTTTTCTCCAAGTGGATACCTAGTGAAATTATAAGAAAATATAAAATCGGTGTTCTGGAAAACACTCAGCTGGAGCTTTTCAAAAGTTATTAGGTCAGAGATGGATGTGGTGGCATGTGTCTATAATCTAAACACTCAGGAGGCTGGAGCGGGAGGATCATTATGAGTTTGAGACCACTCTATGCTACAAAGTGAGATCGAGCCCAGCCTGATCTGCCCATTGAAACTCTACCTCAAGAAAAAAAAAAATAAAAATAAAATAAACTTTTAAGTTCGGAAAAAGAATAAGGACTGGGATTCTTATTGGGTGGAAAAGATTAAGAAAATATTACAATTAAAATATATAATATTTCACATTAGAAAAGTATGAAAATAAATTATTTAAAAACTGCTCAGTATAAAAATTACTGAGGAGGTGGGCTAAATATTGTATTTCAACTTCAGTAGTATCTTATCATGACTGATTTCTCAATTTTCATCTCTTTGTAACCTATTTTTCATGTTAACATGAAAAGAGGCTCCCTGCGGCATGTATAGGAACTCATTATACAACTTTAGCAACACTTCTGTAAATTCAAATTATCTCAAAAGAAAGGGTACATATGTGTTTATATTTGTGTACTTCTGTGTACGTTTGAGAGAGAGACAGAGAAACAGCGGATGGAGAGATAGAGCTAGGGACAGAGAGCCAAAGAGACAGAGAAACAGAGACAAAGGACAGATAGCAAATGAGACAGAAAAACTAAGAAACAGAGAGAGAGAAAACAGAGGAAGATAGAAAACATACACTAAAATATATATCATAACAATAATTTAAACCAAATCCAATCCCCAATAGCACTGCTTCTATTGTTGTCTTAGTCATTTTCCTCATTGCTAGAACAAATACCTGACAGCTACAGTCCAAAGGAAGCGAGGGTTAGCACACAGGTTAGCAAGTAGTTCTAGTCCATGTTCAGCAGCCTGCTAGGGAAAAGGTACGTGGTGGAAGCGTCCATCCTGGAAGAGGCAAGTGGCTTTTAGCAGCTGGTCGGGAAGCAGGAAGAAGAGCGAGGAGAAAAGGAGAGGGCCAACCCCTTGTTAAGTCACATCCTTGGTAACCTGCCGCTACCACTACTGACCAGATCCTACCTCCCAACAGCAGTTGTGCTGCAGGCTTTTCCAAAAGCCCTTCTTCTGAGTGCACGAGGCCTCGGAGGGTATTCTTGTCATGAGCTAGAGCAACAGCTGAAGTCACAGGTGTAATCTAAGTATAAAAATAAATTAAGAGATGGGTATGAAAATTCTTAACATGTTTAATATAAGATTTGTAATTTTTGGAGCCGTTTCCCATTTTTGCACTTTTTAATGTTACAATTAAAAAAATAATGGAAAGAATCTACATGTTCTCCAAATAGCTAAAACTATAATAAGAATGGATAGATTTAGGTTCACAGAGGACTTACGCATTTTAATTTTAATACTTTTAAAACTTACGGGAGAATGTCAAATTTTTATTGTTCTCAGTAATCTTAAGGCTTGAATAAAGCAGAAAAAAAAAAAACTATACTGCAAACATATATTTTGCCTTCTTATTCTTGATGAAGTCATTTCTGCATCACTAATAATAATTGTTAAATGAACTCATGGTTGAATGCCTCACATGTTGGTCTTCTAAATGTGTACCATTTCTAATGTCTTATCAATTATTATACTCTCTTTAAAATAATTTTATTTATTTATTTTTTGTCCTTTTGTGACAGGGTCTCACTATGCAGTTCAGTCTGGCCTTCAGCTTACTGTTGTAGCCCAGGCTGGTTTCGAACTCACACTGATTTTCGTAACTCCGCCTACAGAGTACTGGGATTATAGTCTTGAGCCACCACACCTGGCTTAAAATAAATTTTAAAAATAATAAATGTCTAATGAATTACCCTGAGAACAACACTGTCGCACTGTTAGTACATAAAAGAGTATGATATTAGACACAACTACTAACAATTAAGCATTCTGGATAGGCGGGGCATCTGGTGGGTGCAGGCAGGCAAAAAGGGTCCCTACCTACCCTGCAGGACTGGCGTGACTCATCCATTTGGCTGATATTGACAACAGTTCTATACAGCAATGTACATAGTTTCAAGGTAAATCCTCAGGGGATCTGACTGACTTTGGGAGATACAAAAGTTATATATTTTGTTGTATAGGTCTTGCTTTAACATGCCTTTAACCGCCCAGCAGAAAAGTTTAATCACGAGGCATAAAACATAAAGCTAGATTAGTATGTTGAGCAATAAAAGGCTTAAATCAACGGTCTCCCACATTGACATTTCTTCCGATAACCTTCTGCAATTATGGAATACTGTATTATGTGTACAACTACTTTCTCTTAGTTCAATGACAAGAAATTTTTGTACCAATAATGATTAGAAAAATCATCATGTCTACATGCTGTGCTGTTATACTACTATGAGGACAATAATATGTATTGTATCAATTATTGGGACTGTACTACTAACGTGTTTTGAAACTATTGCATTGTTATTTTGTATTAAAAGTAATAAAAAAAGAATTCTGGAACTCAGTGATACTTGTCTTTTTTTTTTTTTTTTCTATTATTGCTGGGATAAAATTCCTGACACCCAGATCAACAAAGGAAAGGTTTATTTATCTCATCGTTTATGGAAGTTTCAGTCCATAATCACCTGGCTTCATGGCAGAGGGGCATGTGGTACAGGGTAGCAGGTCATGGGGCTAGAAAACAGTGGAAAAACAGGAGCAAAAGGGGGAAACAGCAGTAGCAGCAGCAGCCGCAGAGAGCTAGCCTCTCTCCCTTCCTTACATTGCATCAGGCTCTCCATGAGTACAGAACTCACGCCCACAGTCCCAACACTGGCTCATGAATTAATCGCAAACTCTGGAAATCTATCCCATTAACCGCAGGAGGCTTTGGGGGGACAAAGAGAAACAGGCCTTAAAAGTACTTTCATGGATATTTGGAAGATATTAAAATATATCACAATATAAAACATTTTTTTGTTTAACTCTAGCAGTCCACATTGAAACTCAGATTCAATAAAAATTATGAAGAAAAAGATAGAAATAAATCGTATAAGGGACATTTTCTTTTCCCTTCAATATTGTCTGAAATTGATAATTTAGGTAACAGTGTTTAATTAGCTGCTATTAGATAGTCTGCAAAATTAAATGCTTCCAGGAAATCATTTTAAATATCATTCTTCAAAAATAGCCATTATTTGCTGATTATACATTATAAAACTATTCCTAGAATTTTGGATAAATCAATGATTAAATGTATAAATCTAGTAACCTTAATAAAGCATACATTGATATAATTAGCAAGGATCCTACAAATAACTGCAAACTTACACAAAATGGTTTAAGCTAAAGGGTAACTATTGCCTGAAAGAGCCTGAAAATTCAAGGGACAGGACAGAAATCATGTGAGTTAATTTCTCTTCATATATGAGCTCTGTGTTTGCTTGTGCAACTTGAAACTCAAAATCATGTGGTGTATAAAATGCTTTTATGGGCATAAAATAGTGCATAAGAATGCTTTTATGATTATAAATTGTTCCAGATTCAAAATTAGTCTTCAAAAGGGGCATATTTCTGTCTTAGAAATAAATTGAAATTTTAATTTTGAAATGTTGAGTTTAACGGCTCATACAGCTTCATTTGAGCCAATTATTTGTCAGATAAATGTGAAGCATGAATTAACTCACTGCTGGATTTTTTGCTATGCCTAAGGTGGGAGATGAAATCCCATGTGCAAGAACCACATGGATTGGACATTAAGGACAGGAAATAAAGTTACTACAGAGGGAAAGAGCAGGGCGATCAAAAGATGAATCTCTGGATTGGGGAGATAGCTCAGCAGAAAAAGTGCTTGCCTGGCAAGCACAAGGGCCTGAGTTCAATCCCTGGTTCTGAAAAAAAAAAAAAAAGTACCATAAGATGCATCTCAAAGAACAGGATCCAGAGAGAGAGAGAGCTCAGTGGAATAAGTGCTTGCCTGGCAAGTTCAAGGGCCTGAGTGTGATCCCTGGTACAATCAAAAAATAAAAATAATATATAAAACAAAATCTCCAGAAACAATGTGAACAATGTGTGCTACATGAATCAATTATTTTATTTAAAAATCATGAGATCCACTAATGGAAATGAAAATGTTGTACTTATTAATTGAAAATATATAAAATTCAACTGTTGACTTTTTAGGTGTAGGTACAAGTAAAGTATGCACATTGTTGAAATTTAAAAATTTAAATACTCTTACATGCAATCGTCAACTTCCTATTGCTTTGACAAATTTCTGAGATAAATCAATTAATAGAAAAGTCTATTTGGCTCACAGTTCTGGAGGACTTTGTCCAGGGCTAAGTCGGCCCAGTAGTTTAGAACACATCACAGCAGAAGCCCATCCCAGAGCAGAGCGCTTCACCTCATGGTAGGGCAAGAAAGAGAAAGAAGAATAGGAGTGGATCCTACTATCTCCTTCAGAAACATAACCCTAATGACCCAACACATCCCACTAGATGCCACCAATGATATGGCTACCTCTTTCCAATAGTGCCAAGTTTGTGACCAAACCTTCAACATGTGACCATGGGGCAACACTGTGGGTCCGAAGTATTGCAATGTATGTAAATATTTTTCCTTCCTTCCTTCC